>JAWNON010000151.1:0-31751 GCA_035045945.1 Drosophila anceps
AGAGCACGAAAATGTTATGCGAAGCAATATCAAACGTGATATTTATTACAGTTTGATATATATATTTAATAACCACTATATATTTGATATCCACATCGATGACAACAGTAAAAATGAGTGTGCTCATGTGGAACTGCTCATCTTTTTCTACTCCCAGATATATGAATTAGCTACTAAGTAACAAATCAGCTTATTTGCATATAATTTTTAGCTCCGCGGCAATTGGCAGCCATTTAAATGACGCCATTTTGAATTATATTACAGAGTTGGACTAATCATCTTATTGGAAGACAAAATTCTGTTAATGGGAGCACGAAAATGTTATGCGAAGCAATATCAAACGTGATATTTATAACAGTTTGATATATATATTTAATAACCACTACATATTTTACATCCACATCGATGACAACAGTAAAAAATGGGTGTGCTCATGTGGAACTGCTCATATTTTTCTACTCCCAGATATATGAATTAGCTACTAAGTAACAAATCAGCTTATTTGCATATAATTTTTAGCTGCGCGGCAATTCGCAGCCACATAAATGACGCCATTTTGAATTATATTACAGAGTGGGACTAATCATCTTATTGGAAGACAAAATTCTGGGAGCACGAAAATGTTATGCGAAGCAATATCAAACGTGATATTTATTACAGTTTGATATATATATTTAATAACCACTAAATATTTTACATCCACATCGATGACAACAGTAAAAATGGGTGTGCTCATGTGGAACTGCTCATCTTTTTCTACTCCCAGATATATGAATTAGCTACTAAGTAACAAATCAGCTTATTTGCATATAATTTTTAGCTGCGCGGCAATTGGCAGCCATTTAAATGACGCCAATTTGAATTATATTACAGAGTTGGACTAATCATCTTATTGGAAGACAAAATTCTGTAAATGGGAGCACGAAAATGTTATGCGAAGCAATATCAAACGTGATATTTATTACAGTTTGATATATATATTTAATAACCACTACATATTTTACATCCACATCCATGACAACAGTAAAAATGGGTGTGCTCATGTGAAACTGCTCATCTTTTTCTACTCCCAGATATATGAATAAGCTACTAAGTAACAAATCAGCTTATTTGCATATAATTTTTAGCTGCGTGGCAATTGGCAGCCCTTTAAATGACGCCATTTTGAATTATATTACAAAGTTGGACTAATCATCTTATTGGAAGACAAAATTCTGTTAATGGGAACACGAAAATGTTATGCGAAGCAATATCAAACGTGATATTTACTACAGTTTGATATATATATTTATTAACCACTACATATTTTACATCCACATCGATGACAACAGTAAAAATGGGTGTGCTCATGAGGAACTGCTCAACTTTTTCTACTCCTAGATATATGAATTAGCTACTAGGTAACAAATCAGCTTATTTGCATATAATTTTTAGCTGCGCGGCAATTGGCAGCCATTTAAATGACGCCATTTTGAATTATATTATAGAGTTGGACTAATCATCTTATTGGAAGACAAAATTCTGTTAATGGGAGCACGAAAATGTTATGCGAAGCAATATCAAACGTGATATTTATTACAGTTTGATATAAATATTTAATAACCACTACATATTTTACATCCTCATCGATGACAACAGTAAAAATGGGTGTGCTCATGTGAAACTGCTCATCTTTTTCTACTCCCAGATATATGAATAAGCTACTAAGTAACAAATCAGCTTATTTGCATATAATTTTTAGCTGCGTGGCAATTGGCAGCCCTTTAAATGACGCCATTTTGAATTATATTACAAAGTTGGACTAATCATCTTATTGGAAGACAAAATTCTGTTAATGGGAGCACGAAAATGTTATGCGAAGCAATATCAAACGTGATATTTATTACAGTTTGATATAAATATTTAATAACCACTACATATTTTACATCCACATCGATGACAACAGTAAAAATGGGTGTGCTCATGTGAAACTGCTCATCTTTTTCTACTCCCAGATATATGAATAAGCTACTAAGTAACAAATCAGCTTATTTGCATATAATTTTTAGCTGCGCGGCAATTGGCAGCCCTTTAAATGACGCCATTTTGAATTATATTACAAAGTTGGACTAATCATCTTATTGGAAGACAAAATTTTGTTAATGGGAGCACGAAAATGTTATGCGAAGCAATATCAAACGTGATATTTATTACAGTTTGATATATATATTTAATAACCACTACATATTTTACATCCACATCGATAACAACAGTAAAAATGGGTGTGCTCATGTGGAACTGCTCATCTTTTTCTACTCCCAGATATATGAATTAGCTACTAAGTAACAAATCAGCTTATTTGCATATAATTTTTAGCTGCGCGGCAATTGGCAGCCATTTAAATGACGCCATTTTGAATTATATTACAGAGTTGGACTAATCATCTTATTGGAAGACAAAATTCTGTTAATGGGAGCACGAAAATGTTATGCGAAGCAATGTCAAACGTGATATTTATTACAGTTTGATATATAAATGAAGATCCTTCGTCTCTATCGAAGGTGAAGATTAGGTTGAGAGGTAAACTATACCTCTTATTGCTGGCCTCGGGCTCAGACAATGAAACAAATTATTTAACGGCTAAGTGCCGGTGCGAATATTTATTTAAGCGACTTACTGGAAGAGCGCTGTATTCAAACTAAGTTCTTACAACACAGAATATTTCACTTAAGCTAAGCCAAAACTCGCATCACGCCACAATGTCATGGTCGGCAAGCCGACTCAGCAAATCTTTGGTGATAACGGAAACTCTTGCAGCAAAACAAAAGTGTCCGGTTACCGTCGCCGACTATTGCAGCTATTGCGCGCTGATACAACTTATGTAATGTCGCAATTGCGAGGGCTGTTATTTAATTTATAGAGCACGCGATAGCGAGGGTTAATTATAAACTTATAAAATATCCGATATTGAGTGTTAATTGTTAACTACTCCCCCTTCAAGTATAAGGCCGTCCTCGGCCGACCCAATCCCGGCGACGACTTCTCGTAACTGCTTTGCGGACTTCTTTGCGCCGATGAATCGACAAAGAGTGAGGCCAATGCAGATTAAAGCACAGCAAATGGCTCCAATAATGAATGCCACACGGTAAGCTTGATCAGTTCCGGCGTTTTTCTCGAATTGCTGTATCACCTCCAGATTACGTTCATTCAAACGATGAAGGTAAGGGAGGCTGAGGACATCTTGGGTGGCAGTGACGTTCAGCAAGGGAGAATTGGCAATACCTGGGACTCTGTTGCGTACGTTGTTGTGATTGTAAAACAGAGTCCCGTTAATTGCGACTCGGTCTCCGAACGTGATGAGATGCGTGCCTTGTATCTGGATCTCAGTGCCGTTGTCCACCCGAATCCTTGCGGACCCGTCGTTGAGGATGATGATTCCGTCATCTACATGGGTGATTGTTTCCAGGTTGCTCGGCTGGATTTTCGCAGTGTGCCGTGACACCTCCATGGAGCTCTTTGGCACATGAACTTTCCGAAGCCAGACGACAAAATGTGGCTCCAGGTGAAGCGGCGCAACTCTGCAGTGTGTGGGTTTCTCCATCGCATTCGGCTATGACGTTGTCAAGCAATCGCACTATGAAGTTCTTGTGGATGACAGGATAGATCGTGATCTTCCTGCAAGCTTTTTTAATCTTGGGGAATTTAATTATAAAGTGTATGGTGTTAATGGATTGAAGAACTTTTACGGACGCAACGGACATAAGATCTCCTATGGGAGTGTTGGTGGGTTCCTCTAGCCAAATTGATTTCAAATCTGAGTGGTCCAAAATGTTTGGGCTAACAATGTTAGCCTTTGCCAGAGTAATAGCAAGCATTAAATTTTGCAACTCCATCGCTAGCATCCTATTTCTAGACAGTAGTGTTTCATATAAATGGCCAGTGTCAACTTGTGAATCTTTGGCTACCTTGAGAATTTTGTTGACAGTAATTGTTAACTGGTTAAGCTGGTCCTGAACTCTAGTGTTTATTCCTATCTGTCTATTATCGGCATTTATCAATTGCATTTCAGTAAACCTAGTCTGCTCTAAATCGTCGGCATCGGGTGTACCCGCCACAACCTTTAATATGGATCCTAGGAAATCTAAGCTCCTGGCGACTCTATGGTGCGTGCCTAACGCCTCCAATAGGTCTTGTAGATGTGCCGTGTCCACAATTAGAAAGTTTATAAAAATTATGCCAAGTGGCTAAAAGTAGGTTGAACAACTATATCTAACTTATACGAGTTTGCCTAGTGGCTTAAAAAAAGGTGTACAAAAAAAAACAAGGGAGTCACCTTAGGTTGTCCTTATGGACCACCCTCCCTCTAATGAGGACCTCGGTCTCCAGGTCTGCTTCCACTGCCTTCTCATCACATAAAGGTGTGAGTTTGTTTCCGAGCCGTCGGTTGGACTTGACCAAAACTTTGTCACCAAGCTCGAAGACCCTATTTTGCCGGTTTGCGTTCTCCCTAGCTCTGAGCATCGCCTGAGCGTTTCTGATCTTTTCTTGTATTTTTATAATGATAACAGCCTGGTAATGACGAGAACTGCCATTGTGTGGTCTGAAGATTTCGTAAGCGGCTAATGCTGCCTGCCTCCAAGATACATAAGCTTCCTGTACTCCTGCAAACTCAGGTAAACATTTGACGGCATCTAGTGGCTCGTCGCAGCGAATGTCGCTTCTAATTCCTATAGCAGCATATGCTACTACTACAACTCATTAATTCTTTGAGTCAACGCTCGCTCCCTCTGCTCGTTTGCAGCGGCCTGTTCAGCTAAAGCATTGCTGACAGCCGACCTTATTATTTCCCTAAGCTGATCTGGATCCATTTTACCTAATGGGGGGGGAACTGCAGGGAGAGGTCTTGTAGCCGAGGCTCCGATGCGAGTGTCACAGTCGGAATCTGAGTCGCTAAGCTGCTTGCGAGGTGTTCTATATTGGCTGAACTGAAACATGCGCAGGTCAGTGGCCGCGAAAAGCAAAACGGGGCGTCAAAAGATGGATCGAATTACGTTGTAGCTCTGAACCACGAGAACTGTATGCATTGATACAGCACAATTTTAGACACATAGAAAGTAACACAAGGTATTTTCATTAACGATCTGGATGATAAATTGTTTTAACTAGAATCCTCAAGGCAGTCACTCTCACGTGTTTCAGAAACCTGGCTCAGATTATTGTTATTAATTATGATCCGTTGCAATATAAAATACTCACAAGTACTAACTAATTTTTATAAAAAATTAAAACTTTTGTATTTGAAGAAAAAATTTTGGGTAGAGTATCCACTTACATGATTCAACTAACACAAGAAAAATTTTTTAATAAGCTTAGTCACTCGCAGCTCCCGCGCTGCTGTCTTAATTGCTGTTGGTTGTTGCAGCTCCTGTGCTGCTGTTTTAATTGATATGGGTTGTGGAGTCCGTCTCACGTTGGGCGCCAATTAAGATCCTTCGTCTCTATCGAAGGTGAAGATTAGGTTGAGAGGTAAACTATACCTCTTATTGCTGGCCTCGGGCTCAGACAATGAAACAAATTATTTAACGGCTAAGTGCCGGAGCGAATATTTATTTAAGCGACTTACTGGAAGAGCGCTGTATTCAAACTAAGTTCTTACAACACAGAATATTTCACTTAAGCTAAGCCAAAACTCGCATCACGCCACAATGTCATGGTCGGCAAGCCGACTCAGCAAATCTTTGGCGATAACGGAAACTCTTGCAGCAAAACAAAAGTGTCCGGTTACCGTCGCTGACTATTGCAGCTATTGCACGCTGATACAAATTATGTAATGTCGCAATTGCGAGGGCTGTTACTTAACTTATAGAGTACGCGATAGCGAGGGTTAATTATAAACTTATAAAATATCCGATATTGAGTGTTAATTGTTAACTTATATATTGTATAACCACTACATATTTTACATCCACATCGATGACAACAGTAAAAATGGGTGTGCTCATGTGGAACTGCTCATCTTTTTCTACTCCCAGATATATGAATTAGCTACTAAGTAACAAATCAGCTTATTTGCATATAGTTTTTAGCTGCGTGGCAATTGGCAGCCATTTGAATGACGCCATTTTGAATTATATTACAGAGTTGGACTAATCATCTTATTGGAAGACAAAATTCTGTTAATGGGAGCCCGAAAATGTTATGCGAAGCAAAATTAAACGCGATATTTATTACAGTTTGATATATATATTTAATAACCACTACATATTTTACATCCACATCGATGACAACAGTAAAAATAGGTGTGCTCATGTGGAATTGCTCATCTTTTTCTACTCCCAGATATATGAATTAGCTACTAAGTAACAAATCAGCATATTTGCATATAATTTTTAGCTGCGCGGCAATTGGCAGCCTTTTAAATGACGCCATTTTGAATTATATTACAGAGTTGGACTAATCATCTTATTGGAAGACAAAATTCTGTTAATGGGAGCACGAAAATGTTATGCGAAGCAACATTAAACGCGATATTTATTACAGTTTGATATATATATTTAATATTCACTAAATATTTTACATCCACATCGATAACAACAGTAAAAATGGGTGTGCTCATGTGGAACTGCTCATCTTTTTCTACTCCCAGATATATGAATTAGCTACTAAGTAACAAATCAGCTTATTTGCATATAATTTTTAGCTGCGCGGCAATTCGCAGCCATTTAAATTACGCCATTTTGAATTATATTACAGAGGTGGACTAATCATCTTATTGGAAGACAAAATTCTGTTAATGGGAGCACGAAAATGTTATGCGAAGCAATATCAAACGTGATATTTATTACAGTTTGACATATATATTTAATAACCACTACATATTTTACATCCACATCGATGACAACAGTAAAAATGGGTGTGCTCATGTGGAAGTGCTCATCTTTTTCTACTCCCAGATATATGAATTAGCTACTAAGTAACAAATCAGCTTATTTGCATATAGTTTTTAGCTGCGCGGCAATTGGCAGCCATTTAAATAACGCCATTTTGAATTATATTACAGAGTTGGACTAATCATCTTATTGGAAGACAAAATTCTGTAAATGGGAGCCCGAAAATGTTATGCGAAGCAACATTAAACGCGATATTTATTACAGTTTGATATATATATTTAATAACCACTACATATTTTACATCCACATCGATGACAACAGTAAAAATAGGTGTGCTCATGTGGAATTGCTCATCGTTTTCTACTCCCAGATATATGAATTAGCTACTAAGTAACAAATCAGCATATTTGCATATAATTTTTAGCTGCGCGGCAATTCGCAGCCATTTAAATTACGCCATTTTGAATTATATTACAGAGTTGGACTAATCATCTTATTGGAAGACAAAATTCTGTTAATGGGAGCACGAAAATGTTATGCGAAGCAATATCAAACGTGATATTTATTGCAGTTTGACATATATATTTAATAACCACTACATATTTTACATCCACATCGATGACAACAGTAAAAATGGGTGTGCTCATGTGGAACTGCTCATCTTTTTCTACTCCCAGATATATGAATTAGTTACTAAGTAACAAATCAGCTTATTTGGCAGCCATTTAAATGACGCCATTTTGAATTATATTACAGAGTTGGACTAATCATCTTATTGGAAGACAAAATTCTGTTAATGGGAGCAGGAAAATGATATGCGAAGCAATATCAAACGTGATATTTATTACAGTTTGATATATATATTTAATAACCACTACATATTTTACATCCACATCGATGACAACAGTAAAAATGGATGTGCTCATGTGGAACTGCTCATCTTTTTCTACTCCCAGATATATGAATTAGCTACTAAGTAACAAATCAGCTTATTTGCATATAGTTTTTAGCTGCGCGGCAATTGGCAGCCATTTAAATGACGCCATTTTGAATTATATTACAGAGTTGGACTAATCATCTTATTGGAAGACAAAATTCTGTTAATGGGAGCACGAAAGTGTTATGCGAAGCAACATTAAACGCGATATTTATAACAGTTTGATATATATATTTAATAACCACTATATATTTTACATCCACATCGATGACAACAGTAAAAATAGGTGTGCTCATGTGGAATTGCTCATCTTTTTCTACTCCCAGATATATGAATTAGCTACTAAGTAACAAATCAGCATTTTTGCATATAATTTTTAGCTGCGCGGCAATTGGCAGCCATTTAAATGACGCCATTTTGAATTATATTACAGAGTTGAACTAATCAACTTATTGGAAGACAAAATTCTGTTAATGGGAGCACGAAAATGTTATGCGAAGCAATATCAAACGTGATATTTATTACAGTTTGATATATATATTTAATAACCACTACATATTTTACATCCACATCGATGACAACAGTAAAAATGGGTGCGCTCATGTGGAACTGCTCATCTTTTTCCACTCCCAGATACATGAATTAGCTACTAAGTAACAAATCAGCCTAGTTGCGTAAAATTTTTAGCTGCGCGGCAATTGGCAGCCATTTAAATGACGCCATTTTGAATTATATTACAGAGTTGGACTTATTGGAAGACAAAATTCTATTAATGGGAGCACGAAAATGTTATGCGAAGCAATATCAAACGTGATATTTATTACAGTTTGATATAAATATTTAATAACCACTACATATTTTACATCCACATCGATGACAACAGTAAAAATGGATGTGCTCATGTGAAACTGCTCATCTTTTTCTACTCCCAGATATATGAATAAGCTACTAAGTAACAAATCAGCTTATTTGCATATAATTTTTAGCTACGCGGCAATTGGCAGCCCTTTAAATGACGCCATTTTGAATTATATTACAGAGTTGGACTAATCATCTTATTGGAAGACAAAATTTTGTTAATGGGAGCACGAAAATGTTACGTGATATTTATTACAGTTTAATATATATATTTAATAACCACTACATATTTTACATCCACATCGATGACAACAGTAAAAATGGGTGTGCTCATGTGGAACTGCTCATCTTTTTCTACTCCCAGATATATGAATTAGCTACTAAGTAACAAATCAGCTTATTTGCATATAGTTTTTAGCTGCGCGGCAATTGGCAGCCATTTAAATGACGCCATTTTGAATTATATTACAGAGTTGGACTAATCATCTTATTGGAAGACAAAATTCTGTAAATGGGAGCCCGAAAATGTTATGCGAAGCAACATTAAACGCGATATTTATTACAGTTTGATATATATATTTAATAACCACTACATATTTTACATCCACATCGATGACAACAGTAAAAATAGGTGTGCTCATGTGGAATTGCTCATCGTTTTCTACTCCCAGATATATGAATTAGCTACTAAGTAACAAATCAGCATATTTGCATATAATTTTTAGCTGCGCGGCAATTCGCAGCCATTTAAATTACGCCATTTTGAATTATATTACAGAGTTGGACAAATCATCTTATTGGAAGACAAAATTCTGTTAATGGGAGCACGAAAATGTTATGCGAAGCAATATCAAACGTGATATTTATTGCAGTTTGACATATATATTTAATAACCACTACATATTTTACATCCACATCGATGACAACAGTAAAAATGGGTGTGCTCATGTGGAACTGCTCATCTTTTTCTACTCCCAGATATATGAATTAGTTACTAAGTAACAAATCAGCTTATTTGCATATAATTTTTAGCTGCGCGGCAATTGGCAGCCATTTAAATGACGCCATTTTGAATTATATTACAGAGTTGGACTAATCATCTTATTGGAAGACAAAATTCTGTTAATGGGAGCAGGAAAATGTTATGCGAAGCAATATCAAACGTGATATTTATTACAGTTTGATATATATATTTTATAACCACTACATATTTTACATCCACATCGATGACAACAGTAAAAATGGATGTGCTCATGTGGAACTGCTCATCTTTTTCTACTCCCAGATATATGAATTAGCTACTATGCAACAAATCAGCTTATTTGCATATAGTTTTTAGCTGCGCGGCAATTGGCAGCCATTTAAATGACGCCATTTTGAATTATATTACAGAGTTGGACTAATCATCTTAAAGGAAGACAAAATTCTGTTAATGGGAGCACGAAAGTGTTATGCGAAGCAACATTAAACGCGATATTTATAACAGTTTGATATATATATTTAATAACCACTATATATTTTACATCCACATCGATGACAACAGTAAAAATAGGTGTGCTCATGTGGAATTGCTCATCTTTTTCTACTCCCAGATATATGAATTAGCTACTAAGTAACAAATCAGCATTTTTGCATATAATTTTTAGCTGCGCGGCAATTGGCAGCCATTTAAATGACGCCATTTTGAATTATATTACAGAGTTGAACTAATCAACTTATTGGAAGACAAAATTCTGTTAATGGGAGCACGAAAATGTTATGCGAAGCAATATCAAACTTGATATTTATTACAGTTTGATATATATATTTAATAACCACTACATATTTTACATCCACATCGATGACAACAGTAAAAATGGGTGCGCTCATGTGGAACTGCTCATCTTTTTCCACTCCCAGATACATGAATTAGCTACTAAGTAACAAATCAGCCTAGTTGCGTAAAATTTTTAGCTGCGCGGCAATTGGCAGCCATTTAAATGACGCCATTTTGAATTATATTACAGAGTTGGACTTATTGGAAGACAAAATTCTATTAATGGGAGCACGAAAATGTTATGCGAAGCAATATCAAACGTGATATTTATTACAGTTTGATATAAATATTTAATAACCACTACATATTTTACATCCACATCGATGACAACAGTAAAAATGGATGTGCTCATGTGAAACTGCTCATCTTTTTCTACTCCCAGATATATGAATAAGCTACTAAGTAACAAATCAGCTTATTTGCATATAATTTTTAGCTACGCGGCAATTGGCAGCCCTTTAAATGACGCCATTTTGAATTATATTACAGAGTTGGACTAATCATCTTATTGGAAGACAAAATTTTGTTAATGGGAGCACGAAAATGTTACGTGATATTTATTACAGTTTAATATATATATTTAATAACCACTACATATTTTACATCCACATCGATGACAACAGTAAAAATGGGTGTGCTCATGTGGAACTGCTCATCTTTTTCAACTCCCAGATATATTAATTAGCTACTAAGTAACAAATCAGCTTATTTGCATATAATGTTTAGCTGCGCGGCAATTGGCAGCCATTTAAATGACGCCATTTTGAATTATATTACAGAGTTGGACTAATCATCTTATTGGAAGACAAAATTCTGTTAATGGGAGCAGGAAAATGTTATGCGAAGCAATATCAAACGTGATATTTATTACAGTTTGATATATATATTTAATAACCACTACATATTTTACATCCACATCGATGACAACAGTAAAAATTTCTACTTTTTCTACTCCCAGATATATGAATTAGCTACTAAGTAACAAATCAAAATATTTGCATATAATTTTTAGCTGCGCGGCAATTGGCAGCCATTTAAATGACGCCATTTTGAATTTTATTACAGAGTTGAACTAATCAACTTATTGGAAGACAAAGTTCTGTTAATGGGAGCACGAAAATGTTATGCGAAGCAACATTAAACGCGATATTTATTACAGTTTGATATATATATTTAATAACCACTACATATTTTACATCCACATCGATGACAACAGTAAAAATGGGTGTGCTCATGTGGAACTGCTCATCTTTTTCTACTCCCAGATATATGAATTAGCTACTAAGTAACAAATCAGCTTATTTGCATATAATTTTTAGCTGCGCGGCAATTGGCAGACATTTAAATGACGCCATTTTGAATTATATTACAGAGTTGGACTAATCATCTTATTGGAAGACAAAATTCTGTTAATGGGAGCACGAAAATGTTATGCGAAGCAACATTAAACGCGATATTTATTACAGTTTGATATATATATTTAATAACCACTACATATTTTACATCCACATCGATGACATCTGTAGAAATTGGTGTACTCATGTGGAATTGCTCATTGTTTTCTACTCCCAGATATATGAATTAGCTACTAAGTAACAAATCACCTTATTTGCATATAATTTTTAGCTGCTCACCTTTTTCTACTCCCAGATATATGAATTAGCTTCTAAGTAACAAACAGCTTATTTGCATATAGTTTTTAGCTGCGCGGCAATTGGCAGCCATTTAAATGACACCATTTTGAATTATATTATAGAGTTGGACTAATCATCTTATTGGAAGACAAAATTCTGTTAATGGGAGCACGAAAATGTTATGCAAAGCAACATTAAACGCGATATTTATTACAGTTTGATAAATATTTAATAACCACTACATATTTTACCTCCACATAGAGGACAACAATAAAAATGGGTGTGCTCGTGTGGAACTGCTCATCTTTTTCTACTCCCAGATATATGAATTAGCTACTAAGTAACAAATCAGCTTATTTGCATATCATTTTTAGCTGCGCGGCAATTGGCAGCCATTTAAATGACGCCATTTTGAATTATATTACAGAGTTGGACTAATTATTTTATTGGAAGATTAAATTCTGTTAATGGGAGCACGAAAATGTTATGCGAAGCAACATTAAACGCGATATTTATTACAGTTTGATATATATAAGTTAACTGTGAGCTCCCAGCGACCCCAAAATGGAAAGAGTATTCTCACAATGTTGGGGTCGCAGCGACTGAATCAGCAGTTACGTCAGTCAGCAAGAATGTCCAAAACTCGGGTGTCAAGTGCGGCTACGCCACCGATCAGCGGAGTAAAGTCAGCGCCCCGCAACATTCTTGCATAACATCCGCCGAGTAACATAACACTCTGCACGAGGCGCTAACGCTGCACTTTGCCGGTGCGGCTGCCAACAACAGCAACGGCAGCGACACCGCGGCCAGCAACAATGTGGCTAACGACAGCGACAGCGCTGCCGACGGCAGCGGCGTCGTCGCCAATGACCATAGCTTAGTGATTAAGAATTTATGCTTGGTAGATTTAGTTTTGTAATCATTCATTTGAACGGCGGACGCCTTTAATAAATGTACTTTGCAAATCTCATCAGTACTCGTGGTCTTAATCAATTCGAAATGCATGTTTAATTGTGTCTCTACTCGCGTTATGCCCCGTGGCGACTAACAGTGTGTCAACTTATGAGTTATAGAAGAAATAGTAACGACAGTGACGACAGTGTACTTTCCGGTCTGCTCCAAAAATTCGGTCGAGCGCAGGCTATTAGTACAGACATGGACGAGGACCAGTTACGAGCACTTATCCAGACTGCTTTATCAGTCCAGGCAGCAGAATATGTTAGGAGAGAGGCAGACCTCAAAACCGAATTCAAACGGCAAATTGACGAACTGTCAGGGCGTATAAGTAGAGCAACTATTTCTGTACCAGTGATAAAGGTGTACGATGACGCATGTGATGAGCCTTTAGACGCGATGAAAAGTTTGCCGGAATTCACTGGCTCCCTAGACGCCTATGTCGCTTGGCGACAAGCAGCGCACAATTCATACAAGATATTCAAAAACTATGACGGGAGCTCACGACACTACCAAGCCATGGCCATTCTAAGGAATAAGATAAGGGGCTCGGCCGATGCCGTTCTCGCGTCATTCAATACAGCACTCAACTTCGAGGCTATCATCGCGCGACTTGATTTTACCTACGCTGATAAGAAACCCATTCACATTATAGAGCAGGAAATGGGTACCCTTAGACAGGGCAGCATGTCCACTCTAGAGTACTACGATGAGGTCGAGAAAAAGCTCACCTTACTAATTAACAAAACGAACATGACGTACGACCATAATCTGGCCAGGGGGATGTGCGAGAGATTTAGAGGCGATGCCTTAAGAGTCTTTATCTCCGGACTAAGACGCAACTTGACGGACGTGTTGTTTGCAGCGCACCCGCCTGATTTGCCATCCGCTTTGGCTTTGGCTCAGGAGGTGGAGGCAAACCACGATCGGTACAACTTTGCCACAAACTTCGCCAGAGGATTAGAAGAAAGGTCTAATAAAGGCGAAATGAGGAATCAAAGTCGTCAGAATCCCAACCAGCAAGAGCAGAGACCTAACGCTCAAGCTGGGCAAGGGAAGAGCCCCGCCTTTAAAAGCAAATAACAGATCAGAACCAATGGACGTTGATCCATCAATGTCAAAATATAGGCAGCAGACCGCCTATCAGAAATCTCAGGAGTCCGCAAGAGTTAACCCACAACAGGGACAGACGAACAAGCGATCGAATACGTCCGATCGTATGACGGGCCAGAGACGCCAGAGGATAGATCACATCTCTACCAATGGTGCAGACAAGGAAGGGTCATATAACGTGGTGGCTAGCAAAGAAGTCGAGGAAATAGATACTGACAGCGAGTGTGAGGGCGACAGCCTCAACTTTCTAGATAGCGGCCTGAATTTTTTAGGGCGAAGTCCCTGCTGCCGTACTTACGGCGACGAATAGCAGGGAGAAAAGTTAGGTTGTTAATTGACACGGGTGCATCAAAAAATTACATCAAGCCGCTAACGCAGCTGGATGGTGTAGTCCCGGTCGAGACGAAGTTTGTCGTGCAGTCTATTCACGGCTCCAACAACATTTCCAAAAAGTGCGCGTTGCCAATGTTTGGACAGACAGCGACTTTTTTTATACTAGACAACCTTTCTACATTTGACGGGATAATAGGCCTTGACCTATTAAAGCAGGTCAACGCCGCCATAAGCCTGAAGGAAAACAAGCTTTTAATCCAGGGTGGATCGGAAACGATATATTACCAGGAATGCTTGAATGTAAACCACACCAAGGTTATCGACCTTGATGTGCCTTTTGCAGTGAGGACCGAGTTCCTTCAAATGCTCAAAAGGTACGATAAGGCATTTGCTGACCCTAACGAGTCACTGCCGTACAATACTTCCGTCGTTGCTAAAATACGAACAACTGACGAGAAGGAAATCTATTCAAAGCTATACCCATACCCGCGAGGTGTGGAAGATTTTGTTGCCACAGAAATAAATGAACTGTTTAAAAACGGTATCATAAGAAAGTCGCGGTCCCCATACAATAACCCGATTTGGGTGGTGGACAAAAAGGGCACCGACAGTAATGGCAACAAGAAAAAACGTTAAGTGATCGATTTTAGGAAACTAAACCAGAAAACTATTGCTGACAAATATCCGATGCCAAGCATAACGATGATTCTGGCAAATCTGGGTAAAGCAAAGATTTTCACAACGCTCAACCTTATGTCTGGATACCACCAAATAACTTTGGCGGAGGAGGACAGGGAGAAGACGGCTTTTTCGGTGAACGGGGGAAAATTCGAGTTCTGTCGACTCCCCTTTGGCCTGAAGAATGCGGGCAGCATTTTTCAAAGAACCATTGATGATGTCCTCCGTGAACAGATTGGCAAAACTTGCTATGTTTATGTGGACGACGTCATCATATTCTCCGAAAGCGAAAAGGACCACGTCAAACACGTTGAGTGGGTCCTCAAGAGTCTGCGCGACGCAAACATGAAAACGGCCAAAGAAAAGTCCCAGTTTTTTAAACACAGCGTAGAGTATCTGGGGTTTATTGTGACTAGCAACGGCGCAAGGACTGACCCTGAAAAGGTGAAAGCCATTCAGAACTACGTCGAGCCAGAGTCACTGTTTGCAGTAAGGTCGTTTCTGGGTTTAACCAGCTACTACCGCTGCTTCATCAAAAATTTCGCCGCAATAGCGAAACCTCTCTCCGACATCCTGAAAGGGGAAAACAGTTCGGTGAGCAAGTACAGGTCAAAAAGAATGCAAGTCAAACTGAATGAAAATCAGAGGCATGCATTCGAGAGGTTGAGGAACATTTTAGCATCAGAAAACGTCATGCTAATGTATCCAGACTACAAAAAGCCTTTTGATCTCACTACAGACGCATCGGCATATGGAATCGGGTGCAGTATTATCTCAGAACGGGAGACCAATTTCCATGATTTCTCGAACGCTGAAATATAGTGAGGCGAATTACGCTACTAACGAGCGTGAGTTACTAGCTATCGTGTGGGCCTTGGCCAATCTTCGGCACTATCTTTATGGGGTCAAAGACATAAACATTTTCACAGATCACCAGCCACTTACGTTCGCGGTGTCTGAAGGAAACCCAAACGCAAAAATCAAACGTTGGAAAGCACGCATTGATGAGACAGGGGCGAACCTGTTCTACAAACCCGGTAAGGAGAATCACGTAGCTGAACGTGAAACGTGAACGCACTCGAGAGTGCTGAACCAGAGTCAGATGCCGCTACAATGCATAGCGAAACATCACTGACCTACACCATCGAGACTACTGAAAAGCCGGTGAATTGCTTCAGAAACCAGATCATCTTGGAAGAGTCTCAGTTCCCTCTGAACAGAAATTATATCATGTTTGGCGAAAAAACGCGCCATGTGATAAATTTCACTGATAGGACCACCTTGATTGATGTAGTAAAACCGATAGTTAACCCAAACGTAGTGAACGCAATCCATTGCGAGCTTCCAATCCTAGCAAGATTGCAAGACAAACTTGTTAGAAGCTTCCCAGCCACAAAATTTTGGCATTGCAAGCACCTTGTCACAGATGTTCTGGATAGCGGAGAGAGAAGGGAAATCCTCTCCACCGAACACAATCGTGCCCACAGGGCTGCACAAGAAAACATAAAACAGATCATGACCGACTATTATTTTCCCAAAATGACAAAGTTAGCAAACGAAGTAGTACTAAACTGCAAGGTGTGCTCAAAAGCGAAATATGACAGACACCCGAAGAAGCAAGAGCTCGGACGAACGCCGATCCCTTCACGAGCTGGAGAAATGCTTCACGTTGACATATTCTCCACAGACCGCAAACTGTTTCTGACTTACATCGACAAATACTCTAAGTTGGCTATAGTTCACCATATAGTGTCGCGTACTATAGAGGACTTGATACCCCCGTTACTATCGATATTGAACGTTTTTCCCCAGACCAAACAGATATACTGTGACAATGAGCCATCGCTTAAGTCGGAAACGATTACGTCTCTGCTGCTAAACAACTTTGGCGTTAACTTAGCAAATGCCCCGCCCCTACACAGCACGTCGAACGGGCAAGTCGAGCGTTTTCACAGTACACTTATAGAGATAGCCAGATGTCTGAAGCTACAAAGAGGGATAAACAGTACAGTCGAACTCATACTACAGGCCGCAATTGAGTATAACAGGTCAATACATTCCGTTACTCAGAAGAGACCAATAGACACCTTGTACGATGCCTCGAAAGAGACCCAACATAAGATTACGAAGAGGATAGAGGGAGCACAGCAAGTACAGAATGCCAGACTTAACCAAGACAGGCAGAATAGAGTATTTGACGTGGGCGAAGAGGTTCTGGTCAAAACAAACCGGAGACTAGGCAACAAACTCACGCCCTTATGTATCGAAGAAAAGATTGAAGCGGACTTGGGGACCACAGTCCTCATTAAGGGGAGGGTAGTCCACAAGGACAACCTTCGCTGAGTTAATAGGTTTAGCTTGTAGGATTAAGGAATATTTGACAAGTAAGAACTAACGATTTGCTTCACATTTCAGGTTGTACGGGACGATATTAACATTACTAGTGACTGTGACGGCACGAATGACAGACTACTCACACTCTGACTACATTCCTATCTCGGACGGAACTGTACTAGTTTGGGACGGTAACGACTTTTTCAGACATACGACTAACCTTTCCGAATTCACGCGAATGATTGACGAGACCGCTAAATTAACGGACATGTTTCCGCAATCCCACATGCGGAAGATTTTGGAGGTAGACACCGAACACGTACGAGACCTGTTGTCCGCTCTTGAGGTGCATCACCGCCATGCGAGAAGCCTTGACTTCTTGGGGACTGCGCTTAAAGTCGTTGCGGGCACCCCCAACGCAAATGACCTAGAGAACATTAGAATGACGGAGGCACAGCTGGTTAGTTCCAACAATAGGCAGATAGAAATTAATTCTAAAACGCAGATACAAATAAACATGCTAACCGACACAGTAAATAAAATTCTTAAGATTGCTAAAAATAAACAAACAGACAGCTCGCATTTATACGAGACTTTGCTCACAAGAAACAGAATTCTCATTAATGAAATCGGTAATCTCATGTTAACGATTACCCTAGCAAAATCCAATATCATTAATCCGAACATTTTAGACCACGCTGATCTTAAGTCTATTCTTATGAACGAACTCACAGAGACGACCATAACTGATTTGTTAGAAGTATCTAGTATTAAGATTATACAATCAACGAATGTAGTTATGATTATTATAAAATACCCTAGAATAAGTCAGCTATGCAAAAAAATCACCATATTCCCCGTCGCACACAATAACACGATCCTTCAGCTGTCAGATAACGTAGTAGCGGAATGCGGAAAGCAGATTCTGGCACTCACAAACTGCAAGCCAACGACCACGACAGTATTCTGCGAGCGGGCACTCAGCGAAACTTGCGCCCAAGGTTTGCACTCTGGAGGCACAACGCATTGTGTGACTCAGCCCAGCCATCTGGACCCCATCACCGTGGTCGACGATGGAGTCATCATCATAAACGACCGTCCAGCTATTGTGGCGTTCGATGATAAAACCGAGATCATCTCATCTGGAACTCAACTAGTTACATTCGACACCTACGCGCTGATCAACGGAACCCGATACGTGAACCGCAACAACGTCCAAGAAAGATTCCCGGGAGTTGCAGCGTCACCCTTATTGAATATCACAGGTCATAGTGACATACTAAGCCTTCCATACCTCCACCGTCTAAATGAGGAAAATCTAAGCTACATCAGAGAGATAAGAGACGATGCTACGTCCGGCACTAGATCCATGTTGGTGTTTGGCATGGGCGTCATAACCTGCTCAATAATTTGCGGGAGCATTGCCCTCTATCAGTACGTCAAGAAAAGGCGAGCTTCCCGACGTTTTGGACAAATGATCGAGCAGGTGCAGAAGGCTTATAGCGTGACCAGGGACGGTCAGTCTTTGGAGGGGGGAGTAGTTAACTGTGAACTCCCAGCGACCCCAAAATGGAAAGAGTATTCTGAAGAGTATTGTTCTGAATCAGCAGTTACGTCAATCAGCAAGAATGTCCAAAACTCGGGTGTCAAGTGCGGCTACGTCACCGATCAGCGGAGTAAAGTCAGCGCCCCGCAACATTCTTGCATAACATCCGCCGAGTAACATAACACTCTGCACGAGGCGCTAACGCTGCACTTTGCCGGTGCGGCTGCCAACAACAGCGGCGGCAGCGACACCGAGGCCAGCAGCAATGTGGCTAACGACAGCGACAGCGCTGCCGACGGCAGCGGCGGCGTCGCCAATGACCATAGCTTAGTGATTAAGAATTTATGCTTGGTAGATTTAGTTTTGTAATCATTCATTTGAACGGCGGACGCCTTTAATAAATGTACTTTGCAAATCTCACCAGTACTCGTGGTCTTAATCAATTCGAAACGAGTGACTACATATTAAACGTAATTTAAATTTAATAACCACTACATATTTTACATCCACATCGATGACATCTGTAGAAATTGGTGTACTCATGTGGAACTGCTCATCTTTTTCTACTCCCAGATATATGAATTAGCTACTTAGTAACAAATCACCTTATTTGCATATAATTTTTAGCTGCTCACCTTTTTCTACTCCCAGATATATGAATTAGCTACTAATTAACAAATCAGCTTATTTGCATATAGTTTTTAGCTGCGCGGCAATTGGCAGCCATTTAAATGACGCCATTTTCAATTATATTACAGAGTTGGACTAATCATCTTATTGGAAGACAACATTCTGTTAATGAGAGCACGAAAATGTTATGCGAAGCAATATCAAACGTGATATTTATTACAGTTTGATATATATATTTATTAACCACTACATATTTTACATCCACATTGATGACATCAGTAAAAATGGGTGTGCTCATGTGGAACTGCTCATCTTTTTCTACTCCCAGATATATGAATTAGCTACTAAGTAACAAATCAGCTTATTTGCATATAATTTTTAGCTGCGCGGCAATTGGCAGCCATTTAAATGACGCCATTTTGAATTATATTACAGAGTTGGACTAATCATCTTATTGGAAGAAAAAATTCTGTTAATGGGAGCACGAAAATGTTATGCGAAGCAACATTAAACGCGATATTTATTACAGTTTATATATATATTTAATAACCACTACATATTTTACACCCACATCGATGACAACAGTAAAAATGGGTGTGCTCATGTAGAACTGCTCATCTTTTTCTACTCCCAGATATATGAATTAGCTACTTAGTAACAAATCAGCTTATTTGCATATAATTTTTAGCTTCGCGGCAATTGGCAGCCATTTAAATGACGCCATTTTGAATTATATTACAGAGTTGGATTAATCATCTTATTGGAAGACAACATTCTGTTAATGAGAGATCGAAAATGTTAAGCGAAGCAATATCAAACGTGATATTTATTACAGTTTGATATATATATTTAATAACCACTACATATTTTATATCCACATCGATGACAACAGTAAAAATGGGTGTGCTCATGTGGAACTGCTCATCTTTTTCTACTCCCAGATATATGAATTAGCTACTAAGTAACAAATCAGCTTATTTGCATATAGTTTTTAGCTGCGCGGCAATTGGCAGCCATTTAAATGACGCCATTTTGAATTATATTACAGAGTTGGAATAATTATTTTATTGGAAGACAAAATTCTGTTAATGGGAGCACGAAAATGTTATGCGAAGCAACATTAAACGCGATATTTATTACAGTTTGATATATATATTTAATAACCACCACATATTTTACATCCACATCGATGACATCAGTAGAAATGGGTGTGCTCATGTGAAAATGCTCATCTTTTTCTACTCCCAGATATATGAATTAGCTACTAGGTAACAAATCAGCTTATTTGCATATAATTTTTAGCTTCGCGGCAATTGGCAGCCATTTAAATGACGCCATTTTGAATTATATTACAGAGTTGGAATAATTATTTTATTGGAAGACAAAATTCTGTTAATGGGAGCACGAAAATGTTATGCGAAGCAACATTAAACGCGATATTTATTACAGTTTGATATATATATTTAATAACCACCACATATTTTACATCCACATCGATGACATCAGTAGAAATGGGTGTGCTCATGTGGAACTGCTCATCTTTTTCTACTCCCAGATATATGAATTAGCTACTAAGTAACAAATCAGCTTATTTGCATATAATTTTTAGCTGCGCGGCAATTGGCAGCCATTTAAATGACGCCATTTTGAATTATATTACAGAGTTGGGCTAATCATCTTATGGGAAGACAAAATTCTGTTAATGGGAGCACGAAAATGTTATGCGAAGCAATATCAAACGTGATATTTATTACAGTTTGATATATATATTTAATAACCACTACATATTTTACATCCACATCGATGACAACAGTAAAAATGGGTGTGCTCATGTGGAACTGCTCATCTTTTTCTACTCCCAGATATATGAATTAGCTACTAAGTAACAAATCAGCTTATTTACATATAATTTTTAGCTGCGCGGCAATTGGCAGCCATTTAAATGACGCCATTTTGAATTATATTACAGAGTTGGACTAATCATCTTATTGGAAGACAAAATTCTGTTAATGGGAACACGAAAATGTTATGCGAAGCAATATCAAACGTGATATTTATTACAGTTTGATATATATATTTAATAACCACTACATATTTTACATCCACATCGATGACAACAGTAAAAATGGGTGTGCTCATGTGGAACTGCTCATCTTTTTCTACTCCCAGATATATGAATTAGCTACTAAGTAACAAATCAGCTTATTTGCATATAGTTTTTAGCTGCGCGGCAATTGGCAGCCATTTAAATGACGCCATTTTGAAATATATTACAGAGTTGGACTAATCATCTTATTGGAAGACAAAATTCTGTTAATGGGAGCACGAAAATGTTATGCGAAGCAATATCAAACGTGATATTTATTACAGTTTGATATATATATTTAATAACCACTACATATTTTACATCCACATCGATGACAACAGTAAAAATGGGTGTGCTCATGTGGAACTGCTCATCTTTTTCTACTCCCAGATATATGAATTAGCTACTAAGTAACAAATCAGCTTATTTGCATATAATTTTTAGCTGCGCGGCAATTGGCAGCCATTTAAATGACGCCATTTTGATTTATATTACAGAGTTGGACTAATTATTTTATTGGAAGACAAAATTCTGTTAATGGGAGCACGAAAATGTTTTGCGAAGCAACATTAAACGCGATATTTATTACAGTTTGATATATATATTTAATAACCACTACATATTTTACATCCACATCGATGACAACAGTAAAAATGGGTGTGCTCATGTGGAACTGCTCATCTTTTTCTACTCCCAGATATATGAATTAGCTACTAAGTAACAAATCAGCTTATTTGCATATAATTTTTAGCTTCGCGGCAATTGGCAGCCATTTAAATGACGCCATTTTGAATTATATTACAGAGTTGGACTAATCATCTTATTGGAAGACAAAATTCTGTTAATGGGAGCACGAAAATGTTATGCGAAGCAATATCAAACGTGATATTTATTACAGTTTGATATATATATTTATTAACCACTACATATTTTACATCCACATCGATGACAACAGTAAAAATGGGTGTGCTCATGTGGAACTGCTCATCTTTTTCTACTCCCAGATATATGAATTAGCTACTAAGTAACAAATCAGCTTATTTGCATATAATTTTTAGCTGCGCGGCAATTGGCAGCCATTTAAATGACGCCATTTTGAATTATATTACAGAGTTGGACTAATCATCTTATTGGAAGACAAAATTCTGTTAATGGGAGCACGAAAATGTTATGCGAAGCAATATCAAACGTTATATTTATTACAGTTTGATATATATATATATATATATTTAATAACAACTACATATTTTACATCCACATCGATGACATCAGTAGAAATGGGTGTGCTCATGTGGAACTGCTCATCTTTTTCTACTCCCAGATATATGAATTAGCTACTAAGTAACAAATCAGCTTATTTGCATATAATTTTTAGCTGCGCGGCTATTGGCAGCCATTTAAATGACGCCATTTTGAATTATATTACAGAGTTGGACTAATTATTTTATTGGAAGACAAAATTCTGTTAATGGGAGCACGAAAATGTTATGCGAAGCAACATTAAACGCGATATTTATTACAGTTTAATATATATATTTAATAACCACTACATATTTTACATCCACATCGATGACATCAGTAAAAATGGGTGTGCTCATGTGGAACTGCTCATCTTTTTCTACTCCCAGATATATGAATTAGCTACTAAGTAACAAATCAGCTTATTTGCATATAATTTTTAGCTGCGCTGCAATTTTCAGCCATTTAAATGACGCCATTTTGAATTATATTACAGAGTTGGACTAATCATCTTATTGGAAGACAAAATTCTGTTAATGGGAGCACGAAAATGTTATGCGAAGCAACATTAAACGCGATATTTATTACAGTTTAATATATATATTTAATAACCACTACATATTTTACATCCACATCGATGACAACAGTAAAAATGGGTGTGCTCATGTGGAACTGCTCATCTTTTTCTACTCCCAGATATATGAATTAGCTACTAAGTAACAAATCAGCTTATTTGCATATAATTTTTAGCTGCGCGGCAATTGGCAGCCATTTAAATGACGCCATTTTGAATTATATTACAGAGTTGGACTAATCATCTTATTGGAAGACAAAATTCTGTTAATGCGAACACGAAAATGTTATGCGAAGCAATTTCAAACGTGATATTTATTACAGTTTGATATATATATTTAATAACAACTACATATTTTACATCCACATCGATGACAACAGTAAAAATGGGTGTGCTCATGTGGAACTGCTCATCTTTTTCTACTCCCAGATATATGAATTAGCTACTAAGTAACAAATCAGCTTATTTGCATATAATTTTTAGCTGCGCGGCAATTGGCAGCCATTTAAATGACGCCATTTTGAATTATATTACAGAGTTGGACTAATCATCTTATTGGAAGACAAAATTCTGTTAATGGGAGCACGAAAATGTTATGCGAAGCAATATCAAACGTGATATTTATTACAGTTTGATATATATATTTAATAACCACTACATATTTTATATCCACATCGATGACAACAGTAAAAATGGGTGTGCTCATGTGGAACTGCTCATCTTTTTCTACTATCAGATATATGAATTAGCTACTAAGTAAGAAATCAGCTTATTTGCATATAATTTTTAGCTGCGCGGCTATTGGCAGCCATTTAAATGACGCCATTTTGAATTATATTACAGAGTTGGACTAATCATCTTATTGGAAGACAAAATTCTGTTAATGGGAGCACGAAAATGTTATGCGAAGCAATATCAAACGTGATATTTATTACAGTTTGATATATTTATTTAATAACAACTACATATTTTACATCCACATCGATGACATCAGTAAAAATGGGTGTGCTCATGTGGAACTGCTCATCTTTTTCTACTCCCAGATATATGAATTAGCTACTAAGTAACAAATCAGCTTATTTGCATATAATTTTTAGCTGCGCGGCTATTGGCAGCCATTTAAATGACGCCATTTTGAATTATATTACAGAGTTGGACTAATCATCTTATTGGAAGACAAAATTCTGTTAATGGGAGCACGAAAATGTTATGCGAAGCAACATTAAACGCGATATTTATTACAGTTTGATATATATATTTAATAACCACTACATATTTTACATCCACATCGATGACAACAGTAAAAATGGGTGTGCTCATGTGGAACTGCTCATCTTTTTCTACTCCCAGATATATGAATTAGCTACTAAGTAACAAATCAGCTTATTTGCATATAATTTTTAGCTGCGCGGCAATTGGCAGCCATTTAAATGACGCCATTTTGAATTATATTACAGAGTTGGACTAATCATCTTATTGGAAGACAAAATTCTGTTAATGGGAGCACGAAAATGTTATGCGAAGCAATATCAAACGTGATATTTATTACAGTTTGATATATATATTTAATAACCACTACATATTTTACATCCACATCGATGACAACAGTAAAAATGGGTGTGCTCATGTGGAACTGCTCATCTTTTTCTACTCCCAGATATATGAATTAGCTACTAAGTAACAAATCAGCTTATTTGCATATAATTTTTAGCTGCGCGGCAATTGGCAGCCATTTAAATGACGCCATTTTGAATTATATTACAGAGTTGGACTAATCATCTTATTGGAAGACAAAATTCTGTTAATGGGAGCACGAAAATGTTATGCGAAGCAATATCAAACGTGATATTTATTACAGTTTGATATATATATTTAATAACCACTACATATTTTACATCCACATCGATGACAACAGTAAAAATGGGTGTGCTCATGTGGAACTGCTCATCTTTTTCTACTCCCAGATATATGAATTAGCTACTAAGTAACAAATCAGCTTATTTGCATATAATTTTTAGCTGCGCGGCAATTGGCAGCCATTTAAATGACGCCATTTTGAATTATATTACAGAGTTGGACTAATCATCTTATTGGAAGACAAAATTCTGTTAATGGGAGCACGAAAATGTTATGCGAAGCAATATCAAACGTGATATTTATTACAGTTTGATATATATATTTAATAACCACTACATATTTTACATCCACATCGATGACAACAGTAAAAATGGGTGTGCTCATGTGGAACTGCTCATCTTTTTCTACTCCCAGATATATGAATTAGCTACTAAGTAACAAATCAGCTTATTTGCATATAATTTTTAGCTGCGCGGCAATTGGCAGCCATTTAAATGACGCCATTTTGAATTATATTACAGAGTTGGACTAATCATCTTATTGGAAGACAAAATTCTGTTAATGGGAGCACGAAAATGTTATGCGAAGCAATATCAAACGTGATATTTATTACAGTTTGATATATATATTTAATAACCACTACATATTTTACATCCACATCGATGACAACAGTAAAAATGGGTGTGCTCATGTGGAACTGCTCATCTTTTTCTACTCCCAGATATATGAATTAGCTACTAAGTAACAAATCAGCTTATTTGCATATAATTTTTAGCTGCGCGGCAATTGGCAGCCATTTAAATGACGCCATTTTGAATTATATTACAGAGTTGGACTAATTATTTTATTGGAAGACAAAATTCTGTTAATGGGAGCACGAAAATGTTATGCGAAGCAATATTAAACGTGATATTTATTACAGTTTGATATATATATTTAATAACCACTACATATTTTACATCCACATCGATGACAACAGTAAAAATGGGTGTGCTCATGTGGAACTGCTCATCTTTTTCTACTCCCAGATATATGAATTAGCTACTAAGTAACAAATCAGCTTATTTGCATATCATTTTTAGCTGCGCGGCAATTGGCAGCCATTTAAATGACGCCATTTTGAATTATATTACAGAGTTGGACTAATCATCTTATTGGAAGACAAAATTCTGTTAATGGGAGCACGAAAATGTTATGCGAAGCAATATCAAACGTGATATTTATTACAGTTTGATATATATATTTAATAACCACTACATATTTTACATCCACATCGATGACAACAGTAAAAATGGGTGTGCTCATGTGGAACTGCTCATCTTTTTCTACTCCCAGATATATGAATTAGCTACTAAGTAACAAATCAGCTTATTTGCATATAATTTTTAGCTGCGCGGCAATTGGCAGCCATTTAAATGACGCCATTTTGAATTATATTACAGAGTTGGACTAATCATCTTATTGGAAGACAAAATTCTGTTAATGGGAGCACGAAAATGTTATGCGAAGCAATATCAAACGTGATATTTATTACAGTTTGATATATATATTTAATAACCACTACATATTTTACATCCACATCGATGACAACAGTAAAAATGGGTGTGCTCATGTGGAACTGCTCATCTTTTTCTACTCCCAGATATATGAATTAGCTACTAAGTAACAAATCAGCTTATTTGCATATAATTTTTAGCTGCGCGGCAATTGGCAGCCATTTAAATGACGCCATTTTGAATTATATTACAGAGTTGGACTAATCATCTTATTGGAAGACAAAATTCTGTTAATGGGAGCACGAAAATGTTATGCGAAGCAATATCAAACGTGATATTTATTACAGTTTAATATATATATTTAATAACCACTACATATTTTACATCCACATCGATGACAACAGTAAAAATGGGTGTGCTCATGTGGAACTGCTCATCTTTTTCTACTCCCAGATATATGAATTAGCTACTAAGTAACAAATCAGCTTATTTGCATATAATTTCTAGCTGCGCGGCAATTGGCAGCCATTTAAATGACGCCATTTTGAATTATATTACAGAGTTGGAATAATCATCTTATTGGAAGACAAAATTCTGTTAATGGGAGCACGAAAATGTTATGCGAAGCAATATCAAACGTGATATTTATTACAGTTTGATATATATATTCAATAACCTTTACATATTTTACATCCACATCGATGACAACAGTAAAAATGGGTGTGCTCATGTGGAACTGCTCATCTTTTTCTACTCCCAGATATATGAATTAGCTACTAAGTAACAAATCAGCTTATTTGCATATAATTTTTAGCTGCGCGGCAATTGGCAGCCATTTAAATGACGCCATTTTGAATTATATTACATAGTTGGACTAATCATTTTATTGGAAGATAAAATTCTGTTAATGGGAGCACGAAAATGTTATGCGAAGCAAATTCAAACGTGATATTTATTACAGTTTGATATATATATTTAATAACCACTACATATTTTACATCCACATCGATGACAACAGTAAAAATGGGTGTGCTCATGTGGAACTGCTCATCTTTTTCTACTCCTAGATATATGAATTAGCTACTAAGTAACAAATCAGCTTATTTGCATATAATTTTTAGCTGCGCGGCAATTGGCAGCCATTTAAATGACGCCATTTTGAATTATATTACAGAGTTGGACTAATCATCTTATTGGAAGACAAAATTCTGTTAATGGGAGCACGAAAATGTTATGCGAAGCAATATCAAACGTGATATTTATTACAGTTTGATATATATATTTAATAACCACTACATATTTTACATCCACATCGATGACAACAGTAAAAATGGGTGTGCTCATGTGGAACTGCTCATCTTTTTCTACTCCCAGATATATGAATTAGCTACTAAGTAACAAATCAACTTATTTGCATATAATTTTTAGCTGCGCGGCAATTGGCAGCCATTTAAATGACGCCATTTTGAATTATATTACAGAGTTGGACTAATCATCTTATTGGAAGACAAAATTCTGTTAATGGGAGCACGAAAATGTTATGCGAAGCAATATCAAACGTGATATTTATTACAGTTTGATATATATATTTAATAACCACTACATATTTTACATCCACATCGATGACAACAGTAAAAATGGGTGTGCTCATGTGGAACTGCTCATCTTTTTCTACTCCCAGATATATGAATTAGCTACTAAGTAACAAATCAGCTTATTTGCATATAATTTTTAGCTGCGCGGCAATTGGCAGCCATTTAAATGACGCCATTTTGAATTATATTACAGAGTTGGACTAATCATCTTATTGGAAGACAAAATTCTGTTAATGGGAGCACGAAAATGTTATGCGAAGCAATATCAAACGTGATATTTATTACAGTTTATATAGATATATATATTTAATAACCACTACATATTTTACATCCACATCGATGACAACAGTAGAAATGGGTGTGCTCATGTGGAACTGCTCATCTTTTTCTACTCCCAGATATATGAATTAGCTACTAAGTAACAAATCAGCTTATTTGCATATAATTTTTAGCTGCGCGGCAATTGGCAGCCATTTAAATGACGCCATTTTGAATTATATTACAGAGTTGGACTAATCATCTTATTGGAAGACAAAATTCTGTTAATGGGAGCACGAAAATGTTATGCGAAGCAATATCAAACGTGATATTTATTACAGTTTGATATATATATTTAATAACCACTACATATTTTACATCCACATCGATGACAACAGTAAAAATGGGTGTGCTCATGTGGAACTGCTCATCTTTTTCTACTCCCAGATATATGAATTAGCTACTAAGTAACAAATCAGCTTATTTGCATATAATTTTTAGCTGCGCGGCAATTGGCAGCCATTTAAATTACGCCATTTTGAATTATATTACAGAGTTGGACTAATCATCTTATTGGAAGACAAAATTCTGTAAATGCGAACACGAAAATGTTATGCAAAGCAATATCAAACGTGATATTTATTACAGTTTGATATATATATTTAATAACCACTACATATTTTACATCCACATCAATGACAACAGTAAAAATGGGTGTGCTCATGTGGAACTGCTCATATTTTTCTACTCCCAGATATATGAATTAGCTACTAAGTAACAAATCAGCTTATTTGCATATAATTTTTAGCTGCGCGGCTATTGGCAGCCATTTAAATGACGCCATTTTGAATTATATTACAGAGTTGGACTAATTATTTTATTGAAAGACAAAATTCTGTTAATTGTAGCACGAAAATGTTATGCGAAGCAACATTAAACGCGATATTTATTACAGTTTAATATATATATTTAATAACCACTACATATTTTATATCCACATCGATGACAACAGTAAAAATGGGTGTGCTCGTGTGGAACTGCTCATCTTTTTCTACTCCCAGATATATGAATTAGCTACTAAGTAAGAAATCAGCTTATTTGCATATAATTTTTAGCTGCGCGGCTATTGGCAGCCATTTAAATGACGCCATTTTGAATTATATTACAGAGTTGGACTAATCATCTTATTGGAAGACAAAATTCTGTTAATGGGAGCACGAAAATGTTATGCGAAGCAATATCAAACGTGAGTATTTATTTACAGTTTGATATATATATCTAATAACCACTACATATTTTACATCCACATCGATGATGAAAGTAAAAATGGGTGTGCTCATGTGGAACTGCTCATCTTTTTCTACTCCCAGATATATGAATTAGCTACTAAGTAAAAAATCAACTTATTTAGCATTATAATTTTTAGCTTCGATAAAATTGACAGCCATAATAAATGACGCCATTTTGAATTATATTACAGAGTTGGACTAATCATCTTATTGGAAGACAAAATTCTGTTAATGGGAACACGAAAATGTTATGCGAAGCAATATCAAACGTTATATTTATTACAGTTTGATATATATATATATATATATATTTAATAACAACTACATATTTTACATCCACATCGATGACATCAGTAGAAATGGGTGTTCTCATGTGGAACTGCTCATCTTTTTCTACTCCCAGATATATGAATTAGCTACTAAGTAACAAATCAGCTTAGTTGCATATAATTTTTTAGCTGCGCGGGCAATTTGCTGCTATTTAAATGACGCCATTTTGAATTATATTACAGAGTTGGACTAATCATCTTATTGGAAGACAAAATTCTGTTAGGTGGGAGCACGAAAAATGTTATGCGAAGCAACATTAAACGCGATATTTATTACAGTTTGATATATATATTTAATAACCACTACATATTTTACATCCACATCGATGACAACAGTAAAAATGGGTGTGCTCATGTGGAACTGCTCATCTTTTTCTACTCTCAGATATATGAATTAGCTACTAAGTAACAAATCAGCTTATTTGCATAAAATTTTAAGCTGCGCGGCAATTCGCAGCCATTTCAATGACGCCATTTTGAATTATATTACAGAGTTGGACTAATTATTTTATTGAAAGACAAAATTCTGTTAATGGGAGCACGAAAATGTTATGCGAAGCAATATCAAACGTGATATTTATTACAGTTTGATATATATATTTAATAACCACTACATATTTTAAATCCACATCGATGACAACAGTAAAATTGGGTGTGCTCATGTGGAACTGCTCATCTTTTTTTCTACTCCCAGATATAGTGAATTAGCTACTAAGTAACAAATCAGCTTATTTGCATATAATTTTTAGCTGCGCAGCAATTGGCAGCCATTTCAATGACGCCATTTGGAATTATATTACAGAGTTGGACTAATCATCTTATTGGAAGACAAAATTCTGTTAATGCGAACACGAAAATGTTATACGAAGCAACATTAAACGCGATATTTATTACAGTTTAATATATATATTTAATAACCACTACATATTTGATATCCACATCGATGACAACAGTAAAAATGGGTGTGCTCGTGTGGAACTGCTCATCTTTTTCTACTCCCAGATATATGAATTAGCTACTAAGTAACAAAATCAGCTTATTTGCATATAATTTTTAGCTGCGCGGCAATTAGCAGCTATTTGAAGGACGCCATTTGAATTATATTACAGAGTTGGACTAATCATCTTATTGGAAGACAAAATTCTGTTAGTGGGAGCACAGAAAATGTTATGCGTTAAGCATTACATTAAACGCGATATTTATTACAGTTTGATATATATATTTAATAACCACTACATATTTTACATCCACGATCGATGACATCAGTAAAAATGGGTGTGCTCATGTGAGAACTGCTCTACTTTTTCTACTCTCAGATATATGAAT
>JAWNON010000152.1:5000-65000 GCA_035045945.1 Drosophila anceps
ATACATATACATATACATATACATATACATATACATATACATATACATATACATATACATATACATATACATATACATATACATATACATATACATATACATATACATATACATATACATATACATATACATATACATATACATATACATATACATATACATATACATATACATATACATATACATATACATATACATATACATATACATATACATATATATATACATATACATATACATATACATATACATATACATATACATATACATATACATATACATATACATATACATATACATATACATATACATATACATATACATATACATATACATATACATATACATATACATATACATATACATATACATATACATATACATATACATATACATATACATATACATATACATATACATATACATATACATATACATATACATATACATATACATATACATATACATATACATATACATATACATATACATATACATATACATATACATATACATATACATATACATATACATATACATATACATATACATATACATATACATATACATATACATATACATATACATATACATATACATATACATATACATATACATATACATATACATATACATATACATATACATATACATATACATATACATATACATATACATATACATATACATATACATATACATATACATATACATATACATATACATATACATATACATATACATATACATATACATATACATATACATATACATATACATATACATATACATATACATATACATATACATATACATATACATATACATATACATATACATATACATATACATATACATATACATATACATATACATATACATATACATATACATATACATATACATATACATATACATATACATATACATATACATATACATATACATATACATATACATATACATATACATATACATATACATATACATATACATATACATATACATATACATATACATATACATATACATATACATATACATATACATATACATATACATATACATATACATATACATATACATATACATATACATATACATATACATATACATATACATATACATATACATATACATATACATATACATATACATATACATATACATATACATATACATATACATATACATATACATATACATATACATATACATATACATATACATATACATATACATATACATATACATATACATATACATATACATATACATATACATATACATATACATATACATATACATATACATATACATATACATATACATATACATATACATATACATATACATATACATATACATATACATATACATATACATATACATATACATATACATATACATATACATATACATATACATATACATATACATATACATATACATATACATATACATATACATATACATATACATATACATATACATATACATATACATATACATATACATATACATATACATATACATATACATATACATATACATATACATATACATATACATATACATATACATATACATATACATATACATATACATATACATATACATATACATATACATATATATATACATATACATATACATATACATATACATATACATATACATATACATATACATATACATATACATATACATATACATATACATATACATATACATATACATATACATATACATATACATATACATATACATATACATATACATATACATATACATATACATATACATATACATATACATATACATATACATATACATATACATATACATATACATATACATATACATATACATATACATATACATATACATATACATATACATATACATATACATATACATATACATATACATATACATATACATATACATATACATATACATATACATATACATATACATATACATATACATATACATATACATATACATATACATATACATATACATATACATATACATATACATATACATATACATATACATATACATATACATATACATATACATATACATATACATATACATATACATATACATATACATATACATATACATATACATATACATATACATATACATATACATATACATATACATATACATATACATATACATATACATATACATATACATATACATATACATATACATATACATATACATATACATATACATATACATATACATATACATATACATATACATATACATATACATATACATATACATATACATATACATATACATATACATATACATATACATATACATATACATATACATATACATATACATATACATATACATATACATATACATATACATATACATATACATATACATATACATATACATATACATATACATATACATATACATATACATATACATATACATATACATATACATATACATATACATATACATATACATATACATATACATATACATATACATATACATATACATATACATATACATATACATATACATATACATATACATATACATATACATATACATATACATATACATATACATATACATATACATATACATATACATATACATATACATATACATATACATATACATATACATATACATATACATATACATATACATATACATATACATATACATATACATATACATATACATATACATATACATATACATATACATATACATATACATATACATATACATATACATATACATATACATATACATATACATATACATATACATATACATATACATATACATATACATATACATATACATATACATATACATATACATATACATATACATATACATATACATATACATATACATATACATATACATATACATATACATATACATATACATATACATATACATATACATATACATATACATATACATATACATATACATATACATATACATATACATATACATATACATATACATATACATATACATATACATATACATATACATATACATATACATATACATATACATATACATATACATATACATATACATATACATATACATATACATATACATATACATATACATATACATATACATATACATATACATATACATATACATATACATATACATATACATATACATATACATATACATATACATATACATATACATATACATATACATATACATATACATATACATATACATATACATATACATATACATATACATATACATATACATATACATATACATATACATATACATATACATATACATATACATATACATATACATATACATATACATATACATATACATATACATATACATATACATATACATATACATATACATATACATATACATATACATATACATATACATATACATATACATATACATATACATATACATATACATATACATATACATATACATATACATATACATATACATATACATATACATATACATATACATATACATATACATATACATATACATATACATATACATATACATATACATATACATATACATATACATATACATATACATATACATATACATATACATATACATATACATATACATATACATATACATATACATATACATATACATATACATATACATATACATATACATATACATATACATATACATATACATATACATATACATATACATATACATATACATATACATATACATATACATATACATATACATATACATATACATATACATAGACATATACATATACATATACATATACATATACATAGACATATACATAGACATATACATAGACATATACATATACATATACATATACATATACATATACATATACATATACATATACATATACATATACATATATGACTGATTTTTTTTTTTTTTTTTTTTAACAAACATAAAGTGGCATGGTTCTGTGGATCTCCTAGTCGGGCACTCCCGACTAGAGCTTTCTTACTTGGTTACTGTTTTATTTTTATAGGATTTTTATAGATAAAAGATGCGGAATAATAATCGGACACTCGCGATTAGAGCTCTCTTACTTTTTTTTTTAATTTGTTACAGTTAACACACTTCTCTTTTCGTTAAATCCGAAATTGATGACGTTTTTTAGCTTCCTGCCCTCAAAACTCTTCTTTTCCTAAATAAATATGTTTGGCAATGACGCGATAGTTTTTTTTTATCCAATAATCGATTTATGTTTCAATTGACACACACTTGAAAAAATCTTATATCGCTCATACACACACATATGTTTGCAAATGTCTGTATGTAATTCGCAAGGTCAAGCAACATCTAACGTTGAGTTCTTACAATTTCCACAAGCAAAGGACTGTAAGTGTGTGTGCACGAAAACATATTCTTCAGTGTGTGTGCACGAAAACATATTCTTCATGCGTATCATAATAAAAATCTTAACAATTTGCATGAGCATGACAAACACTTTCAGCAGTTTGGTATACTCTTCGGTCAGAAGGGAAGAAATCTCATCTCTAAGCGAACAAATTTCAATTTTATCTGTATATACATATATATAATTGAGAGAGCTGAAAGAGAGAGAGAGAGCAAAGAAAAATAGCATATAGTCATTCTTCGTATGAGAATTCGACCAAATAGCTTGAACGCTCGTAGCATACTGTACTGTATCGGACCATATTTTCACTGCCTGAAGAGTAAAGCGACCGATACGAGCAAATACGAAATTAAATGACCAGACCAGAGCAGACTCTCGAAACGTTGAAATCGTTTGTTCTACTAGTCCAGTCTATGTGTTTTATGGTTAGTGGTATTAGATTTTAAAGTCGAATACCTAAAGGCAAAAGAAAATTTCGTTGTAGATGTCAATATTAAATAATTATATAATATAGATTATGCGACGATATGATATGCGAAAGAATCGAAATATAGGTTAGAACAAGCAAGTATGCAGGCGTGCATAACGGATGACGAAGATACCAGCAAATATGGTATTAATAAGATTTAATCTATATTAAATAAGCAGTATTCAAACAGTAATAAAAGAAGAGCTGAAACCGATATCTAATTGCGGTTCTTGCTTGTATAGCAGCACACGAGCTTTGATATTACTACAGTTGAGTCGGCTTCCCGGCTATTTTTTTCCCTTCCCATTAATCTTAAGGGTCTTTGAAAATTTAATGTTGGCTAGTCCATTCCTGAATCTCAAGAGGAATAAATTTATTTTCCTACCTGCTGATACACATTATTCTTACATTTATTATATCACGGAGTCACCAGGTCCGTGATCTGCTGGTCCACGACCACACCTCCTAAACTTCAAAGAAGAGCAACTTGCATCTTTAAACATAATAGGCACCCACGAAAAAGAATAAAAGAAATTAGATTAAGATAAGTAAGAATGCTCCAGTCGAGATTGCTCAACTAGGAAATCACCCTGCGAAGAGAGGATATACCTAAAATCCTATGCTTATTTAACATATACAAATATATATGTATATACAAGCAACACATTAGCACGCATAGACCTGCGCTCTGCTAACTGCGCAGTTAACGCAGCATCGGCTACATTAAAATGGGAATATCGAATTTTGGAAACAATATATAAACTATATACGAATCTACAAAAATATTTCAAGTCTCTAGTTCTTCTAGTTTCTGAGATCGACGCGTTCATACATACGGACGGGCATGGCTAAATCAACTCAGCTGGTCACCCTGATCAAAAATATATATACTTTATGGCGTCTGCCACTCCTCCTTTTTCCTGTTTCATAATTTTTAACAAAACATTAAGTTGCGTGTTATATTCGATAGATATTTCAAGATCATACAGCGCAATCTGTTTGACGTGCGCGTGAGGTTCCGAATTCACAAGTTTGTATTTTCGTTGTGAATATGTTCAGACTGATTTTGGTGGCATCTAAAAATAAGAATATTCTACGAATTTTGTGGAAAGAAGATTGTTCATTGAGACAGTTTAAACTTTGCACAGTCTCATACGGCACCGCTTGTGCACTATTTCTGGCAGTAGGTGTTTTAGAATACTCACCAATGAAAACAAGCATGAGTTTCTCAATCCTCTTGGCATTTTGGCACCAGTGGTTGTCAAATCTAAGATCCTGTTCCAGGAACTTAGGTTACGTAACTTGGATTAGGACTCTGAGCTCCTATTGAAGCAGACAATCTCGTGATCAAGTGAATCGTGATCAAGATTTTTGGTGAAACCAAAGCACTAAATTAGGCCATTCGAACTCGTATCTATTATGTTAAATTTATTTTGCTGAAGGTACACCAAGGACGCAATACGCGTAAAGAGAAGAGCTAAATTTGTCTATTTGTCTATAGAACAGATTTAAGCACGGAAACCTTCCTGCGACAAATCTACAGAAAACTACAGCGACGATGGAAATATTGAACTCATTAAAGATTCGAAAGCTACTACAACATCATGGAATTTAGGACGAGTAATTAAGGGGTGCGGCACGTGGAGAAACCATTTCTAATTTTCATAATTTTTAAGTAATTTAAATTTCTAATAGCTGATCTCATAATATTATGAAATTAACTTTCGCCATCTTTTTATCTAGTTGTTAAATAAGTATGTAGAAAAAAGAAGTGTTAAGCAATAACAACCGGAGGAAGCATTAAATTTATGTAAATAAAAGAATAATTTGTTTAATTATTAAACATTATTAAATAGTAGCTGCTGATTATTCGAACAGAATTCAATTGCAATTGGGATTCTAAGAACAAACTAAATTGCACGATTTTGTAAACTGCGTAGGCTTGGATTGCTTAGCGCTGCATGCCACGCGCCTTTGTCAATTGGCCAAAAGTTTTGTTTAATAACTTCTGTGATACTTAATGGATATCAATAACATTTCATTCCAAATTTCAAGTCTCTTGCTTCAATAGCCTGAAATGGTTTGCGTTCATATGAACAGACGGACATTTCACAAAAACAATATACGCTTTTCCGTTTGGGAACAGAGTATAAAAATATTTATAATATTTTTATACAAATCGTAATTTGTATATTCTAATGAATATTTTTATACAAAACGTAATTTGTATAATTTAATGAATATTTTTATACTCTATTCCCAAACGGAAAAGCGTATATTGTCTTTGTGAAATGTCCGTCAGTTTGTATGAACGCAAACTATTTCAAGGCTATTGTAGCAAGAGACTTGAAATTTGAAATGTACTCGAATTTTCTAGTTTGTCAGAAAACCTGTTAGGTTATAGAATTGAAATTTGAAATAACTATCGGCGTTGACAACCCAAGTTCAAAAAGACATGCCGTATATATCAATGTCCATAGTTGGGGTGGCAAACCGCAAAATTTTATATCTCCTAAAGTATTAGATTTAGAAACTTCAAAGTTAAAACAATTGAGTTACTAAATACCTCCTCCATCGATAGTTTAAAAATATTTTTTTTACCCATTTCGGAGTGAGGCACTCAAAAAATACCGTATTAGTTCCACAGTTTTGGAGCGCAAACTTCGAAATTTTGCAGTTACTTTACCTTAAGCTCCTTCTAAGGACTGGTCAAAAATTACAAGTCTTAACCTACGCCTACGCAAATTAGAACAATTATATTTTCCAGAAATTTTAAAATAATGACTGGAATGCATTTGACATATTTTGGACAGCAAAAATAATATACCAGAAGCCTCTATAGCAACAAGGTATTAAAAATAATATACTGGAAGCCGCTAAAGGAACGTTTTTACTTGTTTATTTAGAAGCATGCAATTGGATATATATATATGCAACTGACCTCCTTAATGAATTTGGTAAAATTTATAACCGGTGTTCAAAATAAAACAAATAAAAACTTTACAAAATACACAAAAAACTAAATACAAAATTTGAAGACTAGCTTCAAAAACTTACGAGATAATTTTAAACCTGAATTTCGAAAAGGGTTTCAATCGAAAACATGGGAAAAGTTATTAAATTTTTTGCAACAGACTTGATCTTCGTATAAATCACTCTATAGTCGGATACGGTTTTCCCAGTGGTCGTAGATCTATAATTTTTCTTATCGATTTTTTCACTCGCGCTCCAAATTTCATGGTTTTAGCTCTAGAACTGTGGAAGATGCAGTTTAATCCGATTTTTCACGCCCTAAAAGAGCCTAGATATATCCCTTATATCTTTTTGATCTTTGGTTCTCAATACGGATATTCATTAAAACTCTCTAACACTTCAAATGGTAGGGTTTCTGACATACTGGAAAATTCATTTATTCCAAATTTGAAGTCTCTAGCTTCAAGAGCGGTTAACTGGTTTATACGGATAGACGGACAAACAATAAGAAGGACATTGCATAAAATCAATATATATATATATATATATATATATTTCACTTCGTGAATGAGTATAAAAAGGTTTTACATACATAATTTTAGTTAATGGTAATGGCTGCATCGTGTATATAAAATAGCGTCTAAATAGGTTGTTTATAAAAGCTAATGGGCTTCCTAGGACCAGATAGAGAAGTCGAAAGAGACAACGTCTGCATCGGAGTCATAGTCAGCTATAAGCCCTAATAGCCGCAGTTGTTAACGAAGCCTTAGTACAACAGGAGGTAAGGCTCATCAAGTATCGCAACTTCACCCTTATACAGTACTATGATGTCACTAATAAAATAGTTATGTCTTTTACAGTGGCCATCCCCAAAAATGATATTAGCTTGAACAAGTTTTCTGGTTCCGGGTACAGTTGAATAACACTGCAAAGATCGAATGGCTTTCAGAAATCAGGATACTTTAGAATGACTATTATTTTCCTTAGCCTGTCAAATGCCAATCTTTATATGTTGTCAAAAATTACCATAATCTTTCTACTCCTTTGCAGTGTTATTCAACTGCTCAATGAATGAGCAAGTCAAGTATTGTCAAGTATTTCACAACAATTGGAAATGGTGCAATAAACTCTATGCAGCATCTATTCCTTTTGTATTTCTTTCTTTTACAAATATTTGCCAAATCGGGATGATAGCGAAGACTGACTCTGAGTATGGCCACTAGCCATACAACAAATAGACCGGATATCTAGAACAAACTTTTTCCACAAATAAAAATTCAACATTGAGACCCAAACAGCTTCGTATTTGCTCTGGTAGCTCTCTTTGGTGTTCTGCACTGCGAGCGCACCACCAAAATGGTCGAATTCTCTCTCTCACTCTCTCTCTCTCTCTCTCTCTCTCTCTCTCTCTCTCTCTCTCTCTCTGACCTAAGAGTATACCAGACTGCTGCCATGTTCATGCAAAATGCTAAGATTTTCATTATTATTTTTGTGAAGGGTATAAAAACGTTGATGCTCATGAAGAATACTTGTTCGCGATGAGCATGTACCCACACTTACAGTCGCTTGCTTGCGTATATAAGCATTTGTGTGCATGTTTGCGTAGAGTTTTCTTGCTGACTGTGGAAATTGTAAAAACCCAACGTTTGACATTGCTTGACCTTGTGAACTGCACACATACACATTTGAATATGTGTGTGTATGGTGAGAGATGATCAAATTTGTCGTGTGGGTCGTGATCCAGTAGTCAAATAATTTTGTATTGTTTGAATTGTAGAGTGACTGTAGTAGTTATTTATGACCTGTAGCAGTCATTTTTTCAATAAGGAGTAGAGCTAGGTTCATCCTGGATTTTGTGAATACATATGAATACCTGATTCTCTTAAATTTTTAAAAGTCCGCTACCTAATATATTCAAAAAAAAAAAAATAAATAAACTTATTAGTTACTGCATTTTTTTGATTTTTTCGGTTGGATAATGTTTATGTTCATATTATATTAAAGTAGTTGTCCAATGAAAAGGGTGTATGGTCCAGTCTAAACTGGGTCCACAATATATAATTCAACTTGAAGCCTCTTTAAAAAGTCTTGCTTGCGCAATTAGCTTCAATTTTATACCGACTTTATTTTACAAGGGAAGCTAGTGCATTATGAAAGCGAGCATCGAATAGCGAGCAGCGGGAGAACGATGATAGGTAGATGACACTATCCTTCTCACCACTATAACATCCAATGCTACTCTTAACAGTGGCAACTATTTAAAATGTAAAATACCGTAACACCAGCCGCGTTGAAAGGTCGCTTGCTTCTTCTTGGTCCATTTGGACTTCTGCTGAAGGCTGTGCAGGTAGTCCCTTGACCATTCTGTATAAAATCGCTGCTTCACTTTGAGATCAGCTGCCATCTTTTCAAGCTTTACTTCGACTGGCTCCGCCGGCACGAGTGGCGGACTTCACGAGCTCACGAAATTGGTGGCATTGTCGCAGTAGAGCTTCCTTACATGTCCACGTCGAGCAATGAGCCTGGATAGACACATCAGAAATGGTGAAGTATCTTCGAGGTGAAGCAAAAAAATATGGCAATATAAATGTTTACTGGCGATTTGCCACGAATACCTAAAGAAACCAATATTGGATCACAAAAGTCAACTCCGCTGATTTCAAATGGTCTATTTCCGTGTAACCGGTCAGCGGGAAGATTACGCGATTTCGAACCACTGCACTGCACGCTTCTGGAGCATTCACCATTCAACCAAAACTGCTGTCGAAGCAGACTCATTAAGACCATTGGATTAGCGTAACCATGATAGCTATGCAAATTCTCAAAATAAATCGTAACGAAACTACACTTCTTTGGAAGCAATAGGGGGAACTTAGCATTGCGTGCTAATGGTGCCTTTAATAACCGACACGTAGCAACCGCAACACATGAACACAAAAACGGTGTCAACTTTTGAAATGCAGGTTGCAAAACAATTGAGTTCTTTACTTTCGTTATTTCCTCTTTAAATTCAATATGCTGAATTGCAGATATGACGTTAGGAAAGCGAAACTTAATTCAGAAGCTGCAGGAATCAAAGAGATATGACTTTTGTGTTTTCAATTGATAAAGCGGAACATATACGAAACTATGCGTATTAACTTAGGAAATGAGGATGTTGCTTCAATAAGCTGTGTGATAGGATTTGTCACCTCATCGACCGCTACGCTTCTCTAGCCACTCTAGTTCCTTTGATACTTTAATATATGGATTGGCTGGCCACAATTCTTCAGAAAACTTTAAAAATCCTGGTCCGTAAAACCAAAATGATGATTTTAGCTTCTCAACTGAATATCCCCGCGACACTATGCCTGCTGTCCTTTGTTGGTACATAACGCCAAGATACATTGGTGGTCAACTCCTGGATGGTTGCTACGCGATTAGTAACGAATGTGACGAATGCACTCGCAGCCAATGTAGACAACTTCTGAGTCTGAGCAAAATGTGACTTTATTAAGTGGACAATCAAGTAGCTTTTTACCGCATCCCGCGCGGTATAACAATTCTGCAGCACAAAACTTCAGCCGCGGCACAGATTTTGTTTTCAAAGGCGCTACTTTAGACTTAGAATCTAGCAGCCTAGTAGTGATACCTTCATATGTATGCATTCTTACTTATAAACAACAACCGTAAGCTCTCGTTGAGGTATCAGCAAATCCATGGATTTGGCAGCCTTTTGACTTAAGTATGCCAACGTAGCGAGGTATATAAATGAGTTTGAGTTTAAAAAACAGCTAGTCACTGCCTCAAATTAATTGATCTTCCCACCCAAGGTTATGCAATCACATTTTCTGTGTCAGAATCTTGCACGAGTTAGGATCGGACTCAACAAACCTAAAGTATCCTATAGTCACACAAACGACAGAACTGATCGTTTGGTAGTTGCACATCTATTGAACCCTCCATGGAGTATCTAAAAATCCCATCCTTCGGATTCCAAAGGTTTTCTAAGGTTTTCGTGTCCTCTTGGTGACCAATGATAATGTCATTTCTTGCATTCAAGTCCTCATATGTTTTAGACATCGAACTACTCCACACAACTAGTTAAAAGTTGCGCTGGGATTCGCAAGGATGATAACTGCGGCTGAATGGTCTGACCTACCATGAGTAAATCATTCAGCGACAATTGAGATAAGGAATTGCTTGAGGCATCAAATATTGCCCGTAGTTTTGTGGATGCGCTGTGCGGCTTAGCACGCATTGCTATGGAATGAAGTAATGGGCTCATATGACCCAAGGCCAAGAACTCTCATGAAATCAGTGTACATTGGCCGAATGTCTTCTTGCTTGCTCATTTTTCTCTCCAAAGCGAAAAAACGTCGCTTGGCTGAGTCGTAAGGCATGCCAAGCCAATGTGGACTCGATTTGAATGGCAACGACTCCATGAGGCGACCCGTTTTGGCCAATAGTCTCTACAAAGGACTTCTCGCACATCTGTTTTTCATGGGTATACAATTTTGATTTAATTGTATTTGGTTTTTCTTCCAACTTCTTCCAAAGAATTTACGAACTGTCGAACTTATTGATCCGTTATCTTAACAACTGCTGTTGCCAAGACAACTTGATCTGGGAATTTAAATCGCTTATGGCATGGTATTGCTGCGCACGAGGAACACGAATGAATGAAATTATCATTCGATTTACAAAATACGCACTTAGGACCATGAGGCTGAGTTGGTAGAGCTACAGCCACTGAAGTTTTCCCATTTTTTTCTTATTGTCATAAACTGCTTTACGACTTGTACCAGACGTAAAAGAGGCTTCGTCTGTTTAAAGCAGCTTCACAATGTTGCCACCGTGGGAGCTTGTTGTAGTCAAGATTTTCTTCCCATCTTGAATGTGTGCCAACGTCCGCTTTCATCATCACTAAATGGATGAGCATGGCATTACAAATCAGTTTATCAGATCCTAGTGATAATAACGACTCATTAATGGCGTGTACTGAATCAATCAGCATGAGCAAAGTTGATGTTGATGGTTTAGACATGTTTGGCAGGTCAAACAATTTAGAGATGCTGTTAAAGAATATAAGACACTATTTGTCATTCTTATATTCCGAATTCTTATATTCCGAATATTCGCCGTTAAATTTTGGCAATTTTATATAGGTAGATTTCTTGAGTGTGACACGGAGCTATTCATGGTAGAGTTAGCAGGACTCTCCTTTTTTAGTTGACTATCATTACCTTGCTTAATTAGGAGTGCGTTAGTTGACAAACACAACCCCTCTAGCGTTGAACGAGGCACCAAATCAGCATTAATATCGTCCAATTCCTGTTCTGTTTTGAACGCCTTTTCTATATTGCGGCTTAATATTTTTAATCGACACTCAATTTCGAATGGCTCTATGGATAGAGTTTAGTCTTTCAAAGATATTTTGATACGGGCCATATAATTATAACGTTTTTATAGACATCCAGTAGAGCTTCTACACGCGCTGATGATGACTCGTGCACCGATTCTTTCGTAGCTTGACAGCCATAATGATAAAGTGATATTCAATTGAAAAAAAATTCAATAGAAACAAGCTCACTTAATGTACAACGATAAGCTCAGAAGAACTACAAAGCATTTTACAAAGTTATTATTGTTAAGCCGATATTTAGAGAATACAACAAACAGCTATTTACAATGTAGCGCAGACCGCAATCAGAGTGGCAAAATAAATACCAATGTGAGCGATAACGATTGAGTGATATATTAAGAGTAGAGAGCAATTGAGTGCAATGTGCAGACATGAACATTTTCACATGCACACTTAATAATAGTCTGCGAGTAATAAGCGAGAGCTTGAGTAGCGATGAGCGCAAAGCGAGAGCGCAAGCTATAAGCAAGAGTGCAAATGACGACGCACAAAGCGAGAGTGCAAATGATGAGTGCAAGCGACAGTGCAAATAACGAAAGTGCACACAACTACAACGACAGCGCACGAATAGCAGCGATAGTTGTTGCACTAGACTACACAAACAAAAACTACAAACAGAAAGGATAATTGATATAAGCCAAAGGCGCCAAAGCAAACTTGGATTATGCGAAGTAACTAACAGAGAACAATTTTTCGGCTTTTATTTTTATTGCAATTACTTGGTAATTTATGAATGTCTATATGTATGTATGTACTTCCCTGATTTTTGATGCAATCCATACGCCTGTGTTCCGAATCGGTTCTCAGATGAGATGCACAATCCTCGATGAAGACTCCAGCCGGGGGCCCCAAAAATGTCCTTTGAAAGGTGTATGGTCCAGTCCAAACTGGGTCCACAATATATAATGAAACTTGAGGCCTCTTGAAAAAGTCTTGCTTGCGCAATTAGTTTCAATTTTACACTGACTTTATTTTACAAGGGAGAGCGGGCAGCGGGAAAACGATCATAGGTAGATCGACACTACCGTTCTCCCCACTATAACATGAAGTGCTGCTCTTTACAGTGGTAACTACTTACAATGTATATTAATATTAACAAAATGCCTTAACAGTAGTTATTGTCCTATAACAATATCTGTTGATACATTTATATACATTTACATGCGTCAGTCCCTAAGAATGCGTGTACATACATAAATACATTTGTATGAAGCACATTTGGAAGTCCAGAAGATCAAACAAAACCCAAAACCGCTTACACAATTTACCACACAATTCAAACTCGAGGTAGGCTCACGCCAATGCTTAGAACCCATGCACAAATACATGTATGCAAATGTGTGTGCGCTATTCATATGATCGACATCTCTTGGCGAACAACTTTTAATTTTTGTGAGCTGCTTGCTTGTGCGCACATACATACATACATATGTATATGTGAGTTAACTTTATTTATTTGAACAATAAAAAAATTTATTTTAATAATCGGACGCAGTCCGTCTTGTTCAAATCGAAAGTTGGAACTAATTACGTAAATGAAATCTATGGCGTGTGCAGGAAGTCCGCCAGACGTGGTGTCAGCAGATTTGGCTTATTGGTCTGATCAGCTTTTTATGTTTTCTTCTTCCCCCTCTAATTTGAGCTATTCCTCAAGCGATCCTTAAAAGAAGGGAATGTCGTTAAACTGTGTTTTCTATTGTTCGTCTTAGTGCCTTTCTTTACTTGGTTGTTATCCAATAGTAACGTTACTGTTATCACTACTATGTAGATCAATATTATGGATGATACTGCGTGTAGTGCCTGCAAGGCCTCCAGCGATAGAATTTGGAGTCGTTTCTATTCTCCCGGTGTCATCTGGATTATCGATGATCCGACTCTCAGTGTGCTGGTCTCTAGATTATTGAAAGTCCGGTTGCCAATCGAAATGGACTCATAGGTAAAGCGAATGACATAGGTGCCATTTAACCATGTACTTGTTCTTGTCGATGTCACCATCCCATTATAATTGTTGAGGATCAGTAGACCAATTCTTCGAAGGGTTCCACATGCTCGGCATTACTGAGCTCACACAGCGACTTTTCTCCATTGAGGAGCCTAGGCATACATGTACTATTGCTAATATTGATAATGTTATTTTTAGAACAAATCTTAATTTTATTATATTTCTTACAGTTTTTTTAGAATTCCATACATTAAATTTTTGCGAGACAATATTTATTTGTATCTTATATTTACAATAACATTATTTCTTATGACTGGTTTCAGAATTGGGTTTTCATAATCGGTTTCTTCTACGTTAGGTATTTTTATTTCATAAAATAAAGTAGTCGTATTGTGAAATATGGCTACGTCTGAATATTCTAGAATTTCTTCTACGGACACTGAAAGCATACCTCCAGCTTCGAATATCCTCTCTATTTCACTTACTTCTGCTTATTTTAGTAGAAATGAATTTATTACGTTAACTTTTGTCCATTATATGGCATATTTAATATTAGTAACCTCCTCTTTGATCAGTCTGACTTTCTGCTATTCCATGTATGAATCTATCGTCTTTCCTTATATTGTTTGTAAGGGTATTGGTAATTGTAGTTAATTTATTCAATCTTTGTTCTAGCTGTGAATTTATTTACTTGTTTGTTTATTACTTGTTTGTTACTGTTATCTATGACTTTATTAATATGTTCTTCTATCTGAACGAAGTATTCATGATCTGGGTTACCTGCCTGCTACATACTTCCAAGCTGTGCCTAGAATATTAATAGCCCTTCAGATTCTTTTGTTAACGTCATAATCTATGGTACGTAAAGTCAAGTGAGTTTGATTTCGTGGTGCAAGGTATTTTTTATTTAAAGGTATTTTAAGTCCTTTTCTGTATGGAACTCTATTTGCTCTAAAGCTTCTTTAATTTTATTTAAATTGATAATTTGAATAACTCTTGTTGTTGTTTGTATTTTGCCTAGTCCATCGTAGATCGTAATGACTTGTGCTTCTGTCTTCTCGACTTTGTTTTTAAAGAACTCGCATTTGCCCAAATGACATTTCATGACATTTGGCTTCTTGCAGAGTTCTGAAGATTCTGTCCAGATTTCTGGAATGTGACTCATTATCTTTGCTAAAAATGGTAATGTCATCTATGTATATGTCGGCGCGTACAGTTCGTGCTGTGTATGTGTGTGTGTGAGGCATTTCGCAAGAATGCTATTTCATCATAATGTGAAAAGTTGCATCAGCATTTATTTGCGATGCGATTGGCTGATGGCATTTTGTAGTTTTGGAAAGTACCGTTTTAGTGCGGCGACAGCGTCGTGAGCGTGGTTCGATGGTAGGCACAAAAGAATAAGTGTGCGACGCAAGTCAGTTCTATGCTAGACTTCGGCCACCGAAACTCGCTGCGCGATTAGAAAATGGAACAGTTTAATGACGCGCTTATATCAGAAGTGGGATCGGGCTCGGCACCTAACAACGAACTGAGCCGTGGAAAGCAATAATAGAGTTGCAAAATAGAAACTTAATAGAACTCGTAAAAACATTTCAAGCAACGATTTCCGAAAAAAACAAATAAAAACGCGGTTGTTCTGCCAAAATTCAATGCAGACCTTGTTGGCGCCGATGCGTCGGCATGGTGCTCTACGGCAAACATTATTTTGGCAGAAAATGATATAAATGGTAGTGCCCTTGTGACGGTGTTAAGTGCAGCGATGGAAGGTAGTGCTTCACAATGGATTGCGCGGACTTGTTATCCAGATATGAATTGGCCCGAGTTCAAGCAACTATTCATTCAACAGTTCACTAATGTTGAAACACCAGCGGCAATGTTTCTGACAATGCTAACTAACAGTCCGAGCGACGGTGAATGTCTTTCGAATTATGCTGGTCGCATGATGACGTCACTTATTGTGAAATAGCGTAAGATGGACGTGGAGGAGATGGTTTATCAAGGCGAGATCTTCATGACAACGTTTGAATCTGGATCGGAATGTTCATTGATTAAAGAGAAGATAAGTGCTAAGTTATTCGGTAAAAGAATTAACAAAGTAGTAGTGTTGAAAGGTATTGGCAATGGCAGCATTTGTGGTTCCTTGAAAATAGTTGGCAATGTAGAAATTAACAACCATTGGATTGAAATGTTATTCCATGTTTTGGGCGATGAATATTTGAAGAACGATTTTGTTTGGGAACCAGAACATGAGCAAATAAGGAAGAGGGTTGTCTCTATACTTACACAGAAGAATTTTCGACCCGCAGTATCCAATCGAATTACATACCGATGCAAGCTCTCGCGGATACGGTGCCATCTTGTTACATAAAATCAACCACAAGTCGCATGTCATAGAATATTTCAGTAAAGCTGCTTCACCTGCAGAGTCTCGGTACCATTCTTACGAAGTGGAGACTCTTGCTGTTGTTTTGTCCATTAAACATTTTCGCCATTATTTTCTGGGTAGAAATTTTGTTGTTTTTACTGACTGTAATTCCCTTAGGGCGTCAAGGACTAAACATGATCTGTCTCCCAGGGCGCAAAGATGGTGGGCTTACTTACAGTCGTTTACGTTTGAATTACAGTATAGAGAAGGTAAACGAATGGCTCACACTGATTTCTTTTCAAGAAATTTAACTTCAACTAAATTGCTGGCCACAAATTGTAGAGCTTCTGAGAAACGAGTTTGCTTGGCAGAAATTTTCAGCAATTGGCTTGACTGAACAACGTCAAGATTCCGAAATAGTTAGTATCGTAAGGAAATTAAAAGACAATTCTCTTTCCATAGACGTTGCAAAAACTTATGAGTTGAGAGCAGGAATACTGTATCGAAAAATTCAGCGTAATGCTAGAACTCGATCCTTATCAATTGTGCCTCGAGTGTTTAGATGGTCCGTGATAAACCAAATTCATGAATCAATAATGTATTTAGGATGGGAAAAGACGCTAGACAAGGCCTATGATTATTACTGGTTTGATAATATGTCCAAATATATTCGAAAATTTGTTGAAAATTGTATCACTTGCAAAATGTCAAAGTCCTCTTCTGGTAAAATTCAAGCTAGTCTTCATCCAATACCAAAAGTAAGCACACCTTGGCATACTATTCACATAGACATTACTGGGAAGTTGAGTGGGAAGTCTGATCAAAAAGAGTATATCATCGTTCAAGTAGATGCCTCTACTAAATTCGTTTTGTTAACTCACCCTTAAAATAGATGCTGAAAATTGCATAAATGCTGTGACGACGGCAATATCTTTATTTGGAGTACCAAATCGCATAATAGCAGATCAGTGTAGGTGTTTTGCCAGCAATAGATTCAGTGAGTTTTGTGCACAACAAGAGATAAATTTGCATTTGATTGCAACCGGTGCAAGCAGAGCAAATGGGCAGGTTGAACGCACTATGGGTACTTTGAAAAATTTATTAACCGCAGTCGAAACTAGCAGCAGGTCTTGGCAAGATGCATTGGGAGAAATCCAGTTGGCCTTAAACTGTACGGTGAGTCGAGTGACAAAGGCAAGCCCCTTAGAATTGTTTATTGGTAAAGTTGCTCGACCATTGGGGTTACTTCCACTCTGCGACATGGTTGATGAGATTGATTTGCCAGGAGTACGAGCTCAAGCAATTCAAAATATTTCGGCTTCAGCAACATATAGCAAGGCGCAATTTGATAAAAACAAAGCTAGAGTTGTGGAATGCAAAGTTGGCGATTTCGTATTATTAAAAAATGAGGAGAGGCATCAAACAAAGCTTAACCCAAAGTTTAGAGGCCTTTTTGAAATAACTGAATTATTAGAAGGAAATAGGTATGTGCTGAGGTCATTGACAAACAATAGGAAAATGCGGAAAATGCCAGATGGTTATGTACCAGTTGAATATGAAATGGTTGAAAGTGAAACTGTTGAAACAGACAGTAGTCAAAATGTTGAAAATGAAACTGTTGAAACAGACAGTGGTCAAAATGGTAAAAGTTAAACTGTTGAAACAGACAGTAGTCAAAATGGTAAAAGTTAAACTGTTGAAACAGACAGTAGTCAAAATGGTAAAAGTTAAACTGTTGAAACAGACAGTAGTCAAAATGTTGAAAATGAAACTGTTGAAACAGACAGTGGTCAAAATGTTAAACTGTTGAAATAGGCAGTACAGGTGCCTGAAGGTCTGGAAATGAAATGCAAGCACAAGTGCAAAACAGTTGTTTTGATCACGGCGTGTAGAGCATAAGATATAATGTTTAAAATTTATTAAGTTAATGATAATGAAAATATATGAATTATGTTAAAGAAAAAAAAAAAGGAAAAAAAAGAATAATGAATGAATTTGAAGATTACGTTTGTCAATGTTTAATAGTGGTTTTGTAAGAAAACTTATCTTTGTTAAACTGAAATTTTTATAATTTGTCAATAGAATGTTTTATGTATATCGCAAAGTACATTGTGGAAGTATTGCACGAGAACGTGTGATGGTCAGGATGGCCGTGTCGGCGCGTACAGTTCGTGCTGTGTGTGTGTGTGTGTGTGTGAGGCATTTCGCAAGAATGCTATTTCATCATAATGTGAAAGGTTGCATCAGCCTTTATTTGAGATGCGATTCGCTGATGGCATTTTGTAGTTTTGGAAAGTACCGTTTTAGCGCGGCGACAGCGTCGTGACGCGTGGTTCAATGGTAGGCACAAAAGAATAAGTGTGCGACGCAAGTTAGTTCTATGCTAGACTTCGGCCACCGAAACTCGCTGCGCGATTAGAAAATGGAACAGTTTAATGACGCGCTTATATATATGAAACATATTTTCCCGATATTTTCATGAAGAATATCGTCTAACGCCCTTTGTAAAATAGAAGGTGCGTTTTTTAGACTGAAAGGTATTCGGCTAAATTCGTATAGGGTATTTGTCTGCTATAGTTTCCTTATTAAGCTTCCTATAATCAATATCCATTCTATATTTTTTCTCTTGGGAAGCGTCCATTTTTTGGGAACAATTCAAACGGGTGAATTGTAAGGTGATCGGGATGGCCGAATAGTTCCGTCCTCTAAGAGTTCTTGTATTTGTTTATGGACTTCGTCTTTTAAAGACATTGGGAATTGGTAAATTTTAGAATATACGGGTGAATCTTGGTTTAAATTTCTGCCTTTATGTTTGTTGTGTAAGTTAATTTTTCGTTCGGGGTGGCAAATAAATACAAAAAAATTGGAATATTTTTTTACAAACTGGAATAATCTTTGCTTCTGTTCGATAGTCATGTGGTCTGTCCGTGGTATAACAGTGTTAACTGCTTCAATTTGTTTCTGTCTAAGGGGTATAACCATGGTATTTTTAATTATCAATTTATACCTGCTGCTGTGGATTACAGCGTCTAGTTCTTTAAGGCTGTCGTTGCCCAGGATTGCGTCGAATGTTTTTAACGTGGGTATTAGGAAAAATTTTATTTGGATATCTTGCCTATCAAAAAGACTAGCGATTTTGTAGTAAGTTACTTTTATATTTCCGCCGACTGTTACGAAAGGATTTTGATTAGGAATGGGGTTAGAAACTAGTTTGGATTGTATGTAATTTCTGTTTGAACCTGTGTCTATTAATATTTTGAGCATCTCTCCGCTTTTTGTCTTTCTATGTAAGGAAGCGAAGAGTTGGTTATCCTAAAAAATTGATGTTAGCTTGTCCAATGGGGTCTGTTCGTTGTCGGTTTGTTCTATTTGTTGTGTGTACTCTTGTAGTGATTGTTCGTACTCGGTCTGTTGCTCGTAGGTTGCGATGGTCTGTCCGTATTCTTCCATAGTCATGTAGGCATCACTTTTGTCATTATTTGGCCTTGCAGATTGCATTAGCATTTGGTACCTGAAACCTATTGGTGCTGTTCTTATCATTTGGGAAGGATTGTTGGATTTTATTGAAAGCCATGTTTGTTCTATAGCTTTGATTATCTAACTTTAAGCAGTACGTGGCAAGTCGCCTCTCAAACATCTGATGAAGGTATCTAATGCTTTTTCCCTGTACATTTTCGTCATGAGGATGTCGGACTCTCTGTTGAGCTTGATACATCCTACTTTGTTCAGTATTAATTAGTGTCAGATGGTTGTAGACAACCTGGTAAAACTATTCTACTGTCTAGTTGTTGCCCTGTATTAGCATGGTCATTTGATATCTGCAAGTGTCTCACACTGCACTATGCAGATAAAAGAGATATAGTGACATCTCTTTTATCTGCATAGTGCAGTGTGAGACACTTGCAGATGGCATTCCAATTTAAGGGCACATTGTACGACTCGAGGGGCATATCAGCATTACCGATGATCTTATTTTTCATGGTATGAAATATGTCATAGTATGTTGGTGAACAGATTTGGCTTGCATGTATGGAGAGTATGCGATCCACACTCTTTTTACATGAGCTTAATTCGGCTTTATTTCCGGAAAATTCCCTATGGCTTTTGACAATGTATGGTACTCTGTTAAGGTTGAACTCCCTGGAAGGGTTAACTAGTTGTCTCACTAGTGTTGGAAGTTATTCTGTCACAATTTGGGCAACAGTAGTTGCAATCATCTGCTCTGCGTTGTTCGACATAACTCTGTTTTGTAAATGTTCGTTCTGACGGTCAATGTGTCTTGATTGCTCTCTATCGATATTTTGTCCTACCAGAGGTTGTAGGAGGTCTAATCAAATTATGTTCGTTAGACATACGTCACAAACTGACTTTTATTATGGTTTAGATTTATTATTTTATACTTACAGATATTGAAATTTAGTTTTGGTTTATAGATATTAAGTAACCATACATATTATTAGTATTAGTACAACTTATTTCTACTATTAGAATGTGTATTTAATTTATCTATTTTCTTTTTTCTTTTTTTACTTTTTAACATCAGTAGCTGGTTTTTCCCTTCTACTTTGGAGGGTCCCTTGGGAATCGCAAAGTTGGGCTATGTTATACTACGTTTGTAGTCAATTTAAATTTGATCGCTTTACGCTTTTTTATTCTTTTTTGTTTATTCTTTATTTTGATTGTTTCTTAACTTAGGTTTTCTTACATTGGTATGTTTCTTTTTAGTTTTGTTAGTTTTATTTCATTTAGTTTTGTTTAGTTAATCTCAGATTTCTAACTTACAATAATGATGATGTGGCGGTCTTCACTGCTGGTTCGGATTTCATCCTTTTAGGGTTGTTCCTACTAGGGAACCTGCGACCAGACTCCGTTGAAGTACCCTGTGGGCAGAGCGTACAGGATTACTGTCCACCGATGGTCTATCGAACAATTACGTTCCAGACTACCTTAAGCGAGTTGCTTCGATTGTTTTCGCACAGACTCTGCGGTTCTTTTGCAGTTGCGCGCACTTAGAGTCTTGTCGCTCTCTCATATCGCACTGTCTGTTTTCGATCGATTTTGTGGCTACACCGACGTGCTCGTACAGGCGTTCTGCTGTATTGTAACTCAATCGACTTTTCATATTAGCCGATTTTCTAGATTTTGTGATTACACCATCGCGCTCGTACAGGCGTTTTGTTGTATTGTAACGCGATCGACTTTTCACTTTTTAACCGACTCTGCGTTGATCTGGCAGTATTACGCACATACAAAACGTTTTACTGTATTGCGCGCGAAGTTGCAACAATAAAAAAATATATTTTATTAATCGGACGCAGTCCTAGCTAAGCTGTAGTTCAGTCGAGGGCGTTGGTAGCGGTGTCGCTCATGGTGTTGTTGAACCGTTGTGCAATTCTTCTTAGAATTGCTGAAACTCTAATTGGCGTGTTGAATTGAATTTTTATTTATGGAAAAAGTGTTGTTTTAGATGTCCGGTCTATGTGTTGTATGGTTAGTGGTGTAGTTCAGTGTGAGGGCTACTAGCACTAGCCAAACACAGATAGATGGGACATCTTTCAACGCATAAAATTTGTACATTAGGTTCCACATAGCTTTGTATTTTCTTAGGTCACTTACTGTCTATCAACACAAATGTGCCTGTTGAATTTTTAAATATCAAAACTTTAAACTTGTTCTTTGGTTTATCTATGATCTGATGCAAAAATGTTGCCAAAATCTGCGCTTCGAGAGCTCAACCGAAATAGTCTTATATTTAGTGCCTTCTAAGGCGGCCCTATATATTTTTAGTATATTTTTAAACTCAGCAAAACCAGGAATTCGGCATTGGGCAGAGATACCAGTTAGAATGGAAGCCGATAGTTATTTGATAGCTGCGCTCTGCTAACTGCGAAGTTATCGCAGCGACTGCGCTTGGGCTGCAATAAGGGCTATAAACTTGTTTGTTAAATAAGTTTGTTTAGATGGATTTTCGTAATCAAATTTTTAAAGCGCAATTATGACATTCATATATACGTATTTTCCAAATAACAAATCCCTAGTCCAGATTTTGCCAATTTATAGAGAAAGGGGGCTTGGTAACCAAAATATAACAAAATCGAAATTGTATAAAATAAAAATTAAACTAAATCCAAAATCTAGTGAGTCTAGCTTCAAAAATGTACAAGATATAATTTAACAAGTCAGAAAGCTCTTGTCGGGGGTGCCCGATTAGCAGATCCCCTGAACCCTGCCACTTTATGTATGAAAAAAAAAAACAAATAAAAAAAGTACTTTCATCCTCTGGTTTAAAACCTGGGATTTCTAGCCGACGTGCACTGATTCTAAAAACACTGCCACTTCACGGCTTAAACAATGTGTAACAAATCCAAAACTAAAGTAACAGCTGATAATTCAACTACAATTCAATCAATTCAAGCAGTTTCGATATTTAGAATATGCAAGAGTGCACGCTCATCCACAGAACGTTTTTTTTTAATAACTTCTATGATACATGGTTTTTATATAAATATATATATATATATATATATATATATATATATATATATATATATATATATACACGAGTATATATATATATATACATACTCGTATGGTATACGAGATATATATATATATATATATATATATATATATATATATATATATATATATATATATATATATATATATATATATATATATATATATATATATATATATATATATATATATATATATATATATATATATATATATATATATATATATATATATAAATACGAGTATACCAAACTGCTGAAAGCGTTTGCCATGCTCATGCAAATTTTTAAGCTTTTTATTATTATTTGAGTGAAGGGTATGAAAACGTTGATGCGCATGAAGAATATGTATTCGCGACGAATATGCACACACCCTTACAGTTATTTGCTTGTGGAAATTTAGGAAATTAAGTGTAAGAACCCTTTATATATATTTATAATATATATATATATATATATATATATATATATATATATATATATATATATATATATATATATATATATATATATATATATATAAATATATATAAAGGGTTCTTACACTTAATTTCCTAAATTTCCACAAACAAATAACTGTAAGGGTGTGGGACCGAAGAGTAAGTGTAAGAACCCAGCATTATATATATATATATATATATATATATATATATATATATATATATATATATATAAATATATATAATGCTGGGTTCTTACACTTACTCTTCGGTCAGAAGGGAAGAAGTCTGACCTCTAAGCGAACAAATTTTAATCTTGTGAGCTGCTGCTGCTGCTGCTGCCTGTGCGTACATACATATATATATATATATGTATATACATATTTGAGAACAGAGAGAGCAGGGAAAAATAGCATACAGTCATTCACCGTATAAGAACGCTCGTTTTCAGCGCATTCTACTTGTCTAGTCTATGTGTTGTATGGTTAGTGACACAACGAACACATTTTGTGTTGAAAAATTTTTTCTTAAGAATCCCACTTAAATAAATATGTATCCCACTTAAAATCGTATTTGCTCGGGCCGCTTACGCTTACCACTAACCGTACAACCACTAACCATACAACACATAGACTAGACAAGTAGAACAAGCGTTTTCAGCGCATAGTAAAGCCGTATGGCGAACCAATCAACTTCGTATTTGCTCGTATCGGTCGCTTATCGCTTCAGGCAGTGAAAATATTGTCCGGCATAGTCAGTGCGCTACGAGCGTTCAACCGAAATTGTCAAATTCTTATACGGAGAATGACTGTATGCTATTTTTCCCTGCTCTCTCTGTTCTCAAATATGTATATACATATTTATATATATGTATGTACGCACAGGCAGCAGCAGCAGCCTTTTTTTTCTAGATGTCTTATCTATGCATATAAATATGTATTTTATACATACATATGTACATATACATACATATGTAGATGCATATATACTCCTCACAATATATATGTATATGTATGGAGATATGTATCTTTCGCTATATATATATATATATATATATATATATATATATATATATATATATTCGGTTTCACGAAGAAAATCAGTAACCTATTTAAATTTAGAAATTGCTTTGCCAAGATAATATCGCCCAACATATACTTAGATCCTGTAAAGTTCTTAAATGTTTAGATAGATACCAACCAGTTTAATGTTAATAAGTTGTTTTAGTTTATTTTCTTTAGCCACACTTCTTTAATTTAAAAATTTTCGAAAATGAAATAAAAGTATGGTACAAACAGATATGGAATACATAATTGTAAAAGGAGCTAATTGTACAATAAATTCTATTATAATTACATTACTTCCCTATCCAAACTGAAATATAAATACTTATTCCAACATACAAATTATTATTCATATGTGTTCTTATACAATACTAACACTTATTTAAACACTTTTAAAAACTATTTACATTGCATTTTGCTGCACACCAGAGCAAGGAGGCAGGAATACGTACACTTGTAGCCCTTGATGATCAAGGAGGTGAGTCCACTTAACACAACAATATATAACGTTTTTATAGGGTATAAATTGGAAATCATAAAAGTCCTCTTTTGCATAGATATTATACCTTTACAGCACTACAGAACTTAAAGCACGATATTTAACACATATACACTTAATACAGTATTTAAACCACAAAAACCAATTACAGAGCTGGAGACATCCTTGATTTTTATCTCAGTTTCGGTTTCCTTTACCAATGAAGCTCAACGATTTGAAAATACACATGACCTATAATTATATATATTGGTGTATAATATACAATAATTATTGGTGCAACTTGATATTTTTCGCTGAATACTTTTTTTTTCTAAAAATATGTATTATATAGAAATCTAACGCTTAGAAACTCTCGCCTTGATGTAAAAAGCACGATAAGCTGCTAAAACTAAAGATCTAAAAAAAACAACGGATTGCCTTCTTCTGGAACGTAGAAAATTAAAACAATACAATTCTTATACCCGCACCCTGTTGGAAAATGGAGATTCATGATATAACGGTTTTGTAAAAAGGGCTCCTATATATATATATATATATATATATATATATATATATATATATATATATATATATATATATATATGGAGCCCTTTTTACAAAACCGTTATATCATGAATCTCCATTTTCCAACATATATATATATATATATATATATATATATATATATATATATATATATATATATATATATATATATATATATATATATATATATATATATATATATATATATATATATTATATTTATTTTTGCGGAGCTACGACATAACACAATTCCACTTGATAAGTCAGTTCAGCTTTATTGTTCAAATCAGACTTCTTTGTGCGTTAGTTTGCTATAACTTTTATTGTATTGAATTTTATTTAATTTTAATTTAATTTAATTTAACACGTCTGCTTTGGCTGGGCACTGCACGTGCCGGATATCGATCGACAACTACTATGCAGCGATCTGGAAAATGAGACTGTGTGGGTGTTTTCGGTTGCTTTGCTCCGCTCTCTGCTGCTCGGTTACCGGCTGGCTCTGCTGCTGCTGCATTGCGAGCACTCATTGCTCTTTGCGTTGTTGCTCCTCACGAGCGCCACGACGAAGTGTTAACTCCTCCCTCCTTAGATTGAAGACCGTCCTCGGATTTCCTTAAAGCTTCAATGACAGCTCTCAGAGAGGTTTGCTGTCTATTTGCTTTCGATTTCCGATACATCTTGGAAAGGAAGAATCCTATGACCAGAAGAAAGATGATGAGTGCAGTAAACGTCGCAAGTTCCATTTCTTCTGTTAATGTTATGATGGTTCAATAGTAATTTCTGTGCTTTAATGATTCTATTTCTTATTTCTGCTTCAAATTCCGGTGTCGATGAATGTATTATATCTATTGGCTTTTTTCCTACAACTGAGTGAATTGTTTTGTTATATTCTATTGTTGCATGTATAATTAATTGGACTGTGTCGTTTAATTGTTTTTCTAGTTTTAAACATCTGGCAATTTCCGCGAGAGTACTGTGGAATCTCTCTACTTGCCCATTTGATGTGCTATGGAGCGGGGGGGAATTTACAATGTCAATGTTAAAATGACTTTTTAAGAGTGTTTTAATTGTTCCTGAATTTAGGGATGGTTCGTTGTCGCAGTATATAATTTTAGCGTTAGGGTAAAAATTCATAAACTGTAAAATGTTTGGTTCGATGTCTATTATGGTTCTCGAAGCTATTGGTTGGACAATTGCAAATTTTTAAAATTTATCGATACAGGTTAAGAAATATTTTTTGTCTGTTGAAATTATGTCTGTGTGCAAAATTTCGCCTACTTGGTTGGGGATGAGTGTTTCACCAATGACTTGTTTTTGTGGATGTCGGTCATATTTTGCCTTATTGCAAATCTTGCAATTTGCAACTATTTCATTTGCTAAGCGAGTCATCTTGGGGAAATAATAATCCTCAATAATTTGTTTTATGTTTTCCTGAACTGCTCCATGAGCTCTGTTATGTTCTGCAATTATTATTTCTTTTTGCTCGTTTTGATCGACGACGTCCATAGTCAATTTGTTGTAATGCCAAAATTTAGTTGAAGGATACCTTTCAACTAACGTGTTTTAAATTAATGCTAATGTCGGTAAATCGCATTTAATCGCATTTACTACGTCTTTTTTAACCACATCACACACTTCCTCGACTAAATTTTCTCTGTCTGTGAAGTGAATGAAATGTCGTGTTTTTTGTCCAAACATAATAATCATTTTCTCAGAAGCCATAATGCCTTCTTTAATAATTATTTGGTTTCGGAAACAATTTACCGGTTTATCTGTAGACTCGATAGTGTATGTTAGCGATAATTCGCTTTGTATAGTGGCCAGATGAGATGGAGCATTTTCTTCTAAAGCATAAAGGTTCTGTCTTGAGAGAACATCAGCGACATAATTTTCCTTTCCTGGCTTAAAGAAAATGTGAGCATTACGCTCATCGATTAAGGATTTCCATCTCTTTATTTTCGCATTTGGGTTTTTGTCCGAGACTGCAAATGTAAATGGCTGGTGATCGGTATAAATGTTTAAGTTTTTACCACATACAGATAGTTCCTTAGCGTTTTTAAGGCCCAAACTATCGCGAGTAGCTCACGTTCATTGTTGCGAAATTTAATTCATTGTCCCTTAAGGTTCTAGAGATCATGGTGATTGGCTTCTTATCTTGTGATAAGACTGCACCTAGGCCAGACGATGAAGCATCTGTCGTCAAGTCAAAAGGTTTTTGATAATCAGGGTAAAGGAGCATTACATCTTCAGAAACTAATATATTCTTTAGTTTCTCAAAGGCCAACTTTTGTTTTTCGTTGAGGCTCACAGGGATTTTTTTTGACTGTCCGGCACTTACTTTGCCGTTGTCACCCTTTAGCATGTCTGTTAACGGTTTGGCTATAGATGCAAAGTCTTTAATAAAGCATCTGTAATAGCTTGCTAAACCACGGAATGATCTGAGATGGAACAAGGTAGTTGGCTGTTCAAATTTGCCAATTGCTTCTACCTTGCTAGGATTTGTTGTAATGCCGCCACGAGATACTACTAATCCAAGATATTCAACTTTTTCTTTGAAAAAATGACTTTTCTCGCGATACTCTCATATTAGCATTATACAAATTTTCTAATACCCAGGCAATGTGATAAACATGGTTTTCCATATCCTCTGAGAATATGATTACATCATCTACATAGACGTAGCATGACTTGCCGATCTATTCCCTAAGTACATCAATTGCTCGCTAGAATATTCCAGGGGCATTTTTTAGACCAAATGGAAGTCTGCAGAATTCATACTTCCCGTTTCCTATTGAGAATGCGGTTTTTTCTCTATCTTTTTCCGCAAGAAGGATTTGGTGAAATCCCGATTTCAAGTCCAGTGTTGTAAAATATTTGGCTTTCCCTAGATTTGAGAGGATAGCTACTATATTAGGTATGGGATATTTGTCATCGTTTGTTTTCGAATTTAGCTTTCTAAAATCAATGACAAGACGTTTTTTTTTTTGTTCCCCTGCTCATCTTCTCCTTTTTTTATCGACTACCCACACCGGATTGTTATACGGTGATCTGGATGGTCTGATAATATTATCCCTTAACATGTCGTTCGTATCATTGTTAACAAACTCAGTTACTCCCAATGGGTAGGGATAAAGTTTTGAGTAGATTGGATCCTCGTCTTCTGTTCGAATCGTGGCAATAATATAGGCGGTTCTTGTTTTGGGTCTTGGTTACTGAATTGTGGTTTTTGTTTATAAAAAGGATTTTTTCCTTATTGTGAGGTATTGTTTTCTGGAGTGACATTCCTCTGGTGCCTATGCTCTTGGCGTTGAACTTTTTCTTCATTGTTCCTTGAAAAACTGTTTGCAAATTGAAAACGTTCGTGATTCGATTCAACTTCTTGGGCCAAGGCTAGAACTGATGGTAAGTCCGTTGGTCTTGCCGAAAAAAGAACATAGCTCATGGATTTTTTTGCTCCTGAAATAAATATTCTCAATGCGTCCGATCTACACTTCTCGTTCATTGAATTTGCTAGAGTTGGGTCATATGTCATAATCGTTTTGTTAGTGAGGAGTGTTAGTTTTTTCTCTACCTCCTCATAATATTCAATTATAGAAAAATTTCCCTGACGTAGGACAGACATTTCTTGTTCTATTAAGTAAATGGGTCGTTTATCAGCATACGTTAAGTAAAGTCTGTTTATGATCGCTTTGAAATTGAATGGTGGGCCGTACGAAGCTAACACCATATTTGCTGGACCTTTTATTTTATTCCTGATTATGCCCAATGCTTGGTAATGTTTTGGGCTTCCTGCAAAATCTTCAAACGTTTTATATGCTAAGTGCGCGGCTGTGCGCCATGAAACATACATTTCGATTTTCCCCTCAAACTCGGGCAGAGATTTGACCATGTCTAAGGTATCGTCACATGGTATACTACGATCTACTTCAGCATTTTTAAAAACTTCTACCTCGGGTACAGGCACTGATGTTTTCCTAAGCTCATTCTATAGATCTTCCATCTCCTTCTTGAACATTGTTGCTTGGTTTTGAAGTGCAGAGTTAACTGCATACTCAAGTAGAGTTTTAATGCTTGCTTCGATTAATGACATTTTGGTTTTTATTTGATTTGGTATCAGCTTATTTTTTATGTCTCCAATTAGTTCTAAATCGCTGTCAAATTCCTCAATTTCACATTCACTCATAAGGTTTCAATTATGTATCTTTTTTTAAAAAAATTTTATTTTTGCAAAGATTCAAATTCTAAACACTTGTAATGGTTTTAATCTTTTTGTTTATTTCTATATTTTTTATTTTTTTTTTTTTTTTTTTTTTTTTAAATAAGCACTCCACTTACATGATTTTCCCTTTGTTCAGTTCAGTTCGTTTTTGTTGTGTGTCTTACTGTCTGTGGTTGGTGTAAGAATTTGATGTTGGTGGTTGAAGAATTTGCTGCAGATGGTTGAAGAATTTACTGCTAATGGTTGAAGAATTTGCTGCTGATGGTTGAAGAATTTGTTGGATCAGTTCTCTGCTAACTCCGGTTAGTGTCTTCACTGATCGTAGAATTTTCTGGACACGTGTTGTACTGTCTCTCTCTTCACTTTGTTTGATACACTTATTATTTCGTTCTTAATCTTTGTTAACTTTTTAGGGTTTTTTTCTTTTTTTTTTTGATGTTTATATTATTGCAGTTCCAACGATGCCGGTCCAACGATGTTGAGATGTTGCTATAAACGTTAGGGTGAGTAGATTTTTCACTGTTGGGGGCCAGTTAGAAGTTGTTGGTTAGTTATTTTTGCGGAGCTACGAAATAACACAATTCTACTTGATACGTCAGTTCAGCTTTATTGTTCAAATCAGACTTCTTTGTGCGTTAGTTTGCTATAACTTTTATCAAGTATTGAATTTTATTTAATTTTAATTTAATTTTATTTAACACGTCTGTTTTGGCTGGGCACTGCACGTGCCGGATATCGATCGACAACTACTATGCAGCGATATGGATAATGAGACTGTGTGGGTGTTTTCGGTTGCTTTGCTCCGCTCTCTGCTGCTCGGTTACCGGCTGGCTCTGATGCTGCTGCATTGCGAGCACTCGTTGCTCTTTGCGTTGTTGCTCCTCACGAGCGCCACGACGAAGTGTTAAATTATATAGAAATAGATTTAACGTTATGGTAGCATAAAAAAAATCTTCATTATACCGATATATAATTCTTTATTATAACGAAGTACAATTCTTTATTTATAACGGAGTACAATTCTTTTCTTATAACGGAGTACAAGGGTTGAGTAGGACTGAACTGCTTATGCTAAGCTCTGGGGACGTTTTATAGGCATTTTCTTTGAGCTTTTACCGATTGGACTTCAGAGTTATGAAGCTTTTCGCTGTTATGTAAATAAAGGGGATCTCGATCTTGAAGAGCTTGAAATTAACAGAGTTCGTTTGTCATTTATAGCTTGATTTGTTTATAATGGCGTGAGTGGCCTGATCGCTCTTGATTGGTCACTTTGTTATATGCTGAGTGCTTCCCACAAGAAGGGTGTAATGTGATCTTTTGTTTATGGGACTCCGAGTGTGGGAGTGAGTATGATTTGTTTATAGTAGATGATAGGAAGGGATCGTGAATTTGGTGGTCTGTTCAAGTGTTGGTGTATGTATGACTGGTGAATATATATTACTTCCCCATCCTATAGAGATTAGCTTGTCCTCAGGCGGGAAATGTTGGGTATAGTTGTGAGGTAGGTTCTAGTGGTCCATGGGGATGAGTTTCAGTTGTTCCTCTGGTGTCAAAATACTCGATTTTACAGTTTTTTCATGTCTTATGATAATTCTCTTTGATATTGACTTAAATTTAAAAATGGCAAATAGTATTAAGCTTATTAGTGTAATTACAAAGGTTGTAGTTGTTATAATATTGAATTTCTTATTATATTTTGTGTTTTCTAAAATTACTTGTTTTGTTTGGAGGGTCGATATCGGCTCGATTTTAGAGACATTCTTTGTTACATAGATACTTTGGGTATAATCTGATAGTGTGCTTATAATAGAAATATCATTTATTTGAACGCTACAGTCATATATCCTAATTATATTATTACCTTCGATATGAATATTGTTTTTTTTACAATTTTGGGTGATTTTTGCTTTAGGCAAATCCAAGCTAAAATTATGTTTGGTTCTATATAGCTAAGTTGATGTGTTTTGAATATTTTTGTATATTTACATTCTGCTGGAATTTGTGCTATTATTCTAGTTATACATTCGTTAATTTCTTGTTTTTTTGTGGATTTTAAATATACTTTATTCTTTTTGTGAATAATAAGTTTCGTGAATGTTTTCTGTTAAGGTATTTTTTTGTTCGTCTGGATAAGGTAATCTTATAAAGTGCTGTTTAGGTTATTTGTTTTGGTACGTGCAAAATTATAAGTATTTCATTAGTGTCTGATTTAAACGAAGTGGAATTTTTGATATTTATAATATTTTCAGAATTTATATCAAATATGTATTGGTGTTTTAGAAGTTTAGGATTGAAATTTCCTAATCTGGTTAACTGCATACCTAGTTCGATGTCTTCTATGTTTTCTGTGAAATGTTCTATGTTGAATATAAGATAGTCTAGTTTTTTGTCTACTTCTTATGACATGCTTAGATTATTAAAGAGTTCTATCGATTTTGTTTGCCTTATTTGCTTGTGTTTGCCTGCGTAGATAAATATGTCTGCCGGAGTTCTGTTTGTTGTCAAGTGGTTGTAAGTGTATAGAATAGCTTCAAATCTATTCTTTTTATTTTCTATGTCAGATTCTGTGTTAAAAATTCTTAATTTTTCGTTGATTGTTCGATGAAATCTTTCTATGTCGGATATACCGTTTTTGCTAATTTTTATGATTGCTCTTTTAGTTTCGAGCCAATCACGGCTTTTGACTTCTACTAAGTTTCCGAATTTTGAATATATGTCAATACAAGATAGGAACTGTTTGTTATCAATTAGATGACGTATCAATCCATGACGTATTTTTCCCTGGGGCTATATACTTCTGGAGTGATGTCGAAAGTCAATTTTGTATTCCTGTTTTCAGATTTAGATAGATTATAAAATTCACATTCGTTAATATTATATATATATATATATTTTGTATTAATTATTGGTGGTGTGGGATGTTGAATTTTTTTCTGAACCGGTTGAGAGTTTTTGTTATACCGGGATGAAGCATTTTTCTTTGATTTGAAATGATTATTTCCTTAAATTCTGCAAAAGTGAGAATGTCTTGTAGTTTTGATAAGGTTCTTAGAGTTTTTGTTTTATTTTTGGAACTTATGATTTCAGCGTAAGCTCTTTGAAATATTAGGAAATCTGAGAAGTTATGATAATTTAGGGCGTTATTTTTTAAACAAAGATATTCTTTAATTATGTTATTATTATGCTAATGTGTCAGTCATTTCTTTATAGGTTATTTTTATGTTCATTTTGTGGAAGTAATGTGTAATATTTATTTGATCTTCGTTTATGAATTCAATTTGTCTGTTATATAAGTTTATGGGTTTTTCCGAAATAGGTATTAGGTTTTGGTCATCTTCTTGCGCACTATGAATGGTTGCTCGGGAGGTACTAACTTCTTCAACTATGAAATTTTCATCTAGTTTGATTCTAGAGAGGGCATCTGCTACGTAGTTTCCTGGTAGGTATTTGATATTATAATCGTAATCGTTTTATTTAATCTTCCATCTTTGCAATTTCATGTTCGGTTCTTTTATGTTATGTTACCATACTAGTGGCTTTTGATCGCTAAGGATTTGAAATTTTCGACCGAATAGATATGGTCTGAAGTATTTGGTAGCCCATACGATGGTTAATAGTTTTTTCTATCTCCGTTCGTGATCGTTTAGGGTTTTGCTAGAAAAACAAATTGCTTTGTGGTCCTGTGAGAGGACGGCTCCTATAGCCACATTGCTTGCGTCTGTGGTTAAAGAAAAGGTTTTATTAAATTCTGGGTAGATTATTATAGGGTCATTTGTTATGAGTACTTTTAATTTCTCAAAGGCTGCTATGAAGTCTTCATAAGTTATATCTATTTTTGATTCTTTTTTTAATCCTAAAGTCAAGGGCTTTGCAATCTTGGGAAAGTTTGGGATAAACTTGCGGTAGAATCCGCAAAGGCCTAGGAAGGATTTGATTTCTTTGGATGTCATTGGAATTGGAAATTTCAATATAGATGCTACTTTGTCGGGGTTGGGTTTAATTCCTTCTGTGGTTATTATGTGTCTTAAGAATTGCGTTTCTCTTTTTAGAAATACACATTTATCTAATTGTAATTTTAAGTTGGCTTGGCGTAATCTGTCAAATACTCTTTTTATGGAAGCTAAATGGTCATCTAGTGAAGTTGAAAAGATGATTATATCGTCAAGGTAAATTTGACAGTTTTTAAAGATTAGGTCATCTAACAGATTGTTCATTCATCTTTGAACAGTTGCTGGGGCATTTTTAAGTCCGAAAGGCATACGGGTGAATTCGCAGTGCCCTTGGTACATTTGGATTTGGTGGAACCCCTTTGCAAGGTCGATGGTAGTGAAATACTGACACTTACCTAGTTTATAAAGAATTTCATCCATTATGGGTATTGGGTATTTGTCGTCTATAGTGGCTTCATTTAGTCCACGATAGTCGATAACTAAGAGCTATTTTTTTCCTTTGGAAGCGTCCTCTTTAGGTACAATCCATATAGGTGAACAATAAGGTGAATTAGACTTTCGTATGATTCCCCGTTCTAACATTTCTTTAATTTGCTTGTTTACCTCTTGGTCGAGAATTTGAGGGTGTCTATAAGGGTGCTTATATATGGGGTCTTCATGTTTGGTTATTATTTTATGTTTAATTGTACAAGTTAAGGTAAAATTTTCACCCTGTCTGTATTGGTTGTCACTATAAGGATTTAAGGATTTTTTTAGTTTGTCTGTTTCTTCTGGATTTAAATGATCCAGTCTGTATTCATTTCTTTTCACTATATTGTTATTTATCTCGTACGAAAATAAGTCGTATTCGAACTCTGCTGGAGGATAAGGAATTTGATCGGAAATTTGATTTATTATCAATGGTTACGTTATCTTCTGCGTAATTAAGACAGCTTTGCATGCCGAGAGGTAGTTTCTATATATCGTAAGTAGATGAGAATTTGTGACAATAGAATTTTTGTTTAATGGGAAAAGGTTTGCTAGATGCAAATGATACGCTTTAATCGTTTGCTGGATGCAACGGTTTTTTTTTCAATTTTATTATGCCTTTAATAGTTTGAACTTTTAGATACTCTTTAGTCTCTGGGAAATTAAAATAATTTTCATTGATAAGATTTACAGAAGAGCAAGTATCTATTATGCATTTGCGATGAGTATTATTTATGACAAGTTTGATCAGTTGGTGCTATTGGATTGAGTTGATCCGAGGCAGATTGGAGAACATTTTCTGACCATTCCATTTTAGTTTGACCGCTATTGCTTTCTCCTACTCGTTTGGTTGAAAATGGATTTTAAGTTTGTTCTAGAGCAACTTTTTAATAGTTTAGAGATTTCTGTTGTGTTCCGTAATTTAATTTATTAGTAAATTCAGTATAAAGTTGATGATTATTAGAATTGTTTTGTCCTTTTGGGATGGCTTGATAGTTATTCTGTCTGTAGTTAGTTTGGTTCTGGTTCGGTTTAGAGTAAGTTTGGGGACTGTTTGAATTGGTTTGGGTTTGGTTTTGGTTCGAGTTGTTCTTTGATTTATCTGTGAAGATATTCTCATATAAGGCTTCTCTTTGTGCCACTTGTTTTTAATTAGACACGTTTGAGATATCAAATTTCGCTAAAGTCATATAAAGTCGGTCTGGTAATTTTCTGGTAATAAATTCTTTGACTGTGTTATTCATGGCGTTAGTGTAAAGTGTTGTATTATTGGTATCACCTTCTAGTGCTAACTTATAAATAATTATAAATGTCTTAGTTTCAATATCTTCAATGAACTTATGAAGAGATCTTCGCAAGGGGTGTGAGTCTTGAATTCATTGATCAGGGCGGCTCGTAGGTTACCCCAGCATGCAGGCTGTGAGAGTTGAGACATCCTCTGTTCTTCTCCAGTTAGCTGCATCTCGATGGTCCCGAACATCACGCTGTGTTGGCGGACGTCTCTCGTTGGGTACAGTTGCATAATGTAGCCGATCCGTCTGATGAATGTGCTCAATGCTTTGGTGTCACCATCAAACGTAGGCACCTGCCGCAGAAAGTTGAGAAGGGCGTCTGACAATTATAGAGTCATGTTGAAGCCGATTATTTGGTTTGATTAGGCACTTGTTCACTTAAGGGTTCCTTTCATTATTTTTTTTTTTATTTAATCGCGCTTTGCTGCAGGTTGATTCTTTGGTGGATAAAATTTGTAACGTTTTTTTAACACAGTGTTTATATATTGTTAGAACCTTGGAAAAGTGATTTTTCCTTAGTGGCACTAGTTGATACTGTCTTTGTTAACGCACTTTAATTTTATCCTACCGTGTGCGCCAGAAATAGATTTAACGTTATGGTAGTATAAAAAAATAAATTCTTTATTATAACGAAGTATAATTCTTTATTATAACGAAGTACAATTCTTTATTTATAACGGAGTACAATTCTTTTCTTATAACGGAGTACAAGGGTTGAGTAGGACTGAACTGCTTATGCTGAGCTCTGGGGAGGTTTTATAGGCATTTTCTTTGAGCTTTTACTGATTTGACTTTAGAGTTATGGAGCTTTTCGCTTTTATGTAAATAAAGGGGATCTCGATCTTGAAGAGATTGAGATTAAGAGAGTTCGTAATAATTCTCTTTGATATTGATTTAAATTTAAAAATGGCAAATAGTATTAAGCTTATTAGTGTAATTACAAAGGTTGTAGTTATTATAATATTGAATACCTTATTATATTTTGTGTTTTCTAAAATTATTTGTTTTGTTTGGAGGTACGATATCGGCTCGATTTTAGAGACATTGTTTGTTACATAGATACTTTGGGTATAATCTGATAGTGTGCTTATAATAGAAATATCATTTATTTGAACGCTACAGTCATATATCCTAATTATATTATCACCTTCGATATGAATATTGTTTTTATTCGTTAATTTCTTGTTTTTTTTGTGGATTTTAAATATACTTTATTCTTTTTGTGAATAGTAAGTTTCGTAAATGTTTTCTGTTAAGGTATTTTTTTGTTCGTCTGGATAAGGTAATCTTATAAAGTGGTGTTTTGGTTATTTGTTTTGGTACGTGCAAAATTATAAGTATTTCATTAGTGTCTGATTTAAACGAAGTGGAATTTTTGATATTTAGAATGTTTTCAGAATTTATATCTAATATGTATTGGTGTTTTAGAAGTTTAGGATTGAAATTTCCTAATCTCTAACTGCATACCTAGTTCGATGTCTTCTATGTTTTCTGTGAAATGTTCTATGTTGAATATAAGATAGTCTAGTTTTTTGTCTACTTCTTATGATATGCTTAGATTATTAAAGAGTTCTATCGATTTTGTTTGCCTTATTTGCTTGTGTATCATATAGAGGTTTGCCTGCGTAGATAAATATGTCTGACGGAGTTCTGTTTGTTGTCAAGTGGTTGTAAGTGTATAGAATAGCTTCAAATCTATTCTTTTTGTTTTCTATGTCAGATTCTGTGTTAATAATTCTTAATTTTTCGTTGATTGTTCGATGAAATCTTTCTATGTCGGATATACCGTTTTTGCTAATACTAATGTTGATTTTTCGGATTTTAACCAGTTTTAAAGGGCTACGCATATAAATGCTGAGACTTTGTCTGCTTTTATTTTGGTGGGCTTCCCCATGTCATTGAAGATTTTTATGATTGCTCTTTTAGTTTCGAGCCAATCACGGCTTTTGACTTCTACTAAGTTTCCGAATTTTGAATATATGTCAATGCAAGATAGGAACTGTTTGTTATCAATTAGATGACGTATCAATCCATGACGTATTTTTCCCTGGGGCTATATACTTCTGGAGTGATTTCGAAAGTCAATTTTGTATTCCTGTTTTCAGATTTAGATAGATTACAAAATTCACATTCGTTAATATTATATATAAGTTAATATAGTTCTTTACTTGTGCGATGTCACTAAGTATGAGATAATTAATTTGGATCGACCGATTCCGTTTATTGTACGTAAAAGACTAAAACTAAAAGTACAAAATGTTCCTATGCTAAGCTAGCCCTGACCTATAATCGCTGTGTCAGCAATTATGCTGCATGGATCAAGTTCGTCGCGACGTCCGCGCGTGTAGCGTTGTCAGCGGAGAAGCGATTGCATGGGAAGCAGAAATATAGTTGCAGGTTTGCTGCCCATGCAGAATTTAGGCCGACTTATGCCAGGCCGGATGTGTTAACTCCTCCCTCGCTAGTTCGAAGGCCGTCCCCGGTTTTCCTCAGGGTGTCAATGACACTACGTAGCGATGCTTGCTCTCTGTTGTTTCTCCATTTTTGGAAGGTTTTATAACAGACGAATATAGAGGCTAGGATGGTGACAAATAAGGTGGTCATTATTATAGGCCATAATTTCATGTTCCTCTCGATGCTGCCAATATGATGAAGGTTTTCAAAGTTCAATCTTTGAAGGCATGGCATGCTCAGAATCTTCTTATGACCAGTAATATTTAGTGTGTTTGACGTTGCTGAGCCTGGGTGTCTTTTGACGATATTTTTAGTGTTTCTGTAGAGAGACCCATTTATTTGTATTTCCTCATCGAACGTCAACAAGTAAGTTCCGTGAATTGTTGTGTTGGTGCCGTTCTCTGTTTGGATTACGACCGTGTCCTCATTTATGATAATAATCCCGTCATCAATTATCTCCAGCGGTTGTAAGTTACTGGGACGGGTGTCACAGTGTGCTATGCCTCCTGAGTGTAGCTGCTGGGCACAGGTTGTCGAATTTAGTTGCTTGCAGAATGTGGAGGTAAGCGTAGCGGTGCAATTTATGATTGGTATTATTTTATTACCGCAATCTGCGACGTTATTATTTTCTTCGAAGTGTAATATTGATCCGTTGTGTTGAACTGGAAACATGGTTATTTTTTTACAAACTAAACTAGGATTGGGGTATTTAATAATGAAATGTAAAAAATTATTATCTACTATTACGTTAACATAAGATATTTCAATTAAAGCAGTCATAGGTAGCCCTGCAGAGTGCTCATTTACAATTTTCTTTAAATCCTCTGAATCAAAAATTACCGGATTCACTATTTGTATCTTTGCAAGTGTAATTGACAACATTAGAGTCTCAAGTTTCGAAAACATAATTCTATTTCTATTGAGCAAAGTTCGGTAAAGTTCGCCTGTCTCAATCTGTTTCTCTTTTGCAAATTTAATGATGATATTTACTGACTCTGTTAATTTATTTATTTTCTCCTGAACTTTTGAATTTATTGAAGCCTGCCCGTTTATTGAATTAGCTAATTCTTTTTGCTGGAATTTAAGTTCTTCGAAATCATTAAAGTCTGGTGTTCCTGCTATTATCTTTAGAGTTGTTCCTAGTATATTAATGCTCCTAGTTTGTCTATGATGAATGTTAACTGTTTCCAATAGATTTCTTATATGTTGTACGTCGGACTCAAGAAGTAATCTCATATGAGATAAAGGAAAGTGAACCATTAATGCCGTTGTCTCATCGGTAATTTCCGAGTACATTGAAAGATTAGTTGAGTGTCTGAGGATTTCATAATCTTTCCAAATAATAGCTTTCCCATCCAGCATTGGGATGTATTCTGAGTTCGAGTAGTTTGTTATCTTTCCGGTTGTCATTGGTCCTAATAGTAGAAGGTATAGTATCCAAACCCTGTTAAGAAGAGAAGAGAATGAGTACTAGAAGGATGATTCGTTTATCTATTGTTATCCTTATGTACCTCCCTCCCCTTGACAAGAACCGTTGTCCCCAAGTCGGCTTCAACCGTGACTTCCTCAAACAAGGGTGTCAACTTGTTGCCAAGTCTCTTGTTTAATTTTATCAGTATCTTATCGCCTACCTGAAAGGTCCTATCTCTCCTATCTATGTTTTGTTTCTGGAGGAGTTGCTCTTGTGCTTTAACGATTCTACTTCTTATTTCTGCTTCAAATTCTGGCGGGGATGTATGAATTATTTCTATTGGTTTCTTATTGATGACCGAATGTATTGTCTTATTGTATTCTATTGTTGCTTGGAGAATAAGGTCAACTGTATCATTTAATTGCTTTTCCAGTTTCAGGCATCTGGCAATTTCTGCTAAAGTGCTGTGAAATCTTTCTACCTGTCCATTTGAGGTACTGTGCAGTGGGGGAGAATTTACAACTTCAACATTAAAATTATTTTTTAGAAGGGACTTTATTGTTCCCGAATTTAGAGATGGTTCGTTGTCGCAATATATAAATTTGGTGTGGGGATAGAAGTTCATGAGTTGCAATATTTGGGGTTCTATATCAATTATTGTCCTAGAGGCTATGGGTTGGACAATGGCGAATTTAGAGAATTTATCAACGCAAGTCAGAAAATTTTTTTTGTCTGTGGAAAATATATCGATATGAAGTATTTCTCCAACGTAGTTGGGAATGGGGGTTTCGCCGATGTATTGTTTTTGTGGGTGTCGGTCATATTTTGCCTTATTACAGATTTTACAGTTTGCGACAATTTCATTAGTCAAGCGGGTCATTTTAGGGAAAAAATAATCTTGAAGTATCTGCTTTATATTTTCTTGGGCCGCTCTGTGAGCTCTATTGTGTTCTGTAACTATGATTTCTTTCTGTTCGTTTTTATCGTGGACATCAATAACCAATTTATTGGCATAGCAAAATTTGGTGGAAGGGAAGGTTTCAACTATTTTGTTTTGGATGAATGCCAAAGTTGGCAAATCGCATTTAATAGCGTTTACTACGTCCCTTTTTACTGCATCACATACTTTCTCTATTAAGGTATCCCTGTCTGAAAAGTATATGACATTTCTTGTCATTTTCCCAAACATTATAATGATTTTCTAGGAAGCCGTAACGCCTTCTTCGATAATTATTTGGTTTCGAAAGCAATTAATTGGCTTTTCTGTGGATTCGATAGTATAGGTCAAAGACTGTTCGCTATGAATAGTGGCTAGATCCGATGGCATGTCCTCCTCTAAAGCATAAATATTTTGTCTTGAAAGAGCATCGGCAACGAAGTTTTCTTTTCCCGGTTTAAAAAAAATTTGGGCATTATGCTCATCAATGTACGCTTTCCACCTTTTGATTTTCGCGTTTGTGTTCTTGTCGGAAACGGCAAATGTAAGTGGCTGGTGGTCAGTAAATATATTTAAATTCTTTACGCCGTAGAGATAGTTTCGAAGGGTTTTTAAAGCCCACACTATCGCAAGTAGCTCGCGTTCATTTGTCGCGAAATTCAATTCGTTGTCTTTTAAGATTCTTGATATCATCGTAATTGGTTTTTTTTCTTGTGACAAAACAGCACCTAAACCAGAAGACGAAGCATCTGTGGTCAAGTCAAATGGTTTTTGGTAATCAGGGTATAGAAGCATTACGTCCTCTGAGGCTAAGATATTTTTCAATTTTTCGAAAGACAATCTTTGCTTCTCATTGAGACTTACTGGAATTTTCTTTGACTGTCCAGCACTTGCTTTACCATTATCACCCTTAAGTATGTCAGTTAATGGTTTAGCTATAGATGCAAAGCCGAGGAATGATCTTATTTAGAATAGGTTGGTAGGCTGTTCGTATTTACCAATTGCTTCTACTTTACTGGGACTTGTTATAATGCCGCCCCGGGAAACCACGAATCCAAGATACTCGACTTTTTCCTTAAAGAAGTGGGAGTTTTCTCGTGATACCCTCATGTTAGCGTTATACAGTTTGTCTAATACCCAAGCAATATGGTAGACGTGGTTTTCCATATTCTCAGAGAATATAATCACGTCATCTACATAAACATAGCACGATTTGCCAATCTGTTCGCGAAGGACGTCATCAATTGCCCGCTGAAAGATTCCGGGAGCGTTTTTTAAACCGAAGGGAAGTCTACAGAATTCGTACTTCCCATTCCCTACAGAAAATGCGGTTTTTTCCCTATCTTTGTCCGCGAGAAGGATTTGATGAAATCCTGACTTCCTGACTTTGGCTTGTCCGAGGTTTGAAAGAATTGCAGTGATATTGGGTATAGGGTATTTATCATCGATTGTTTTAGAATTTAATTTCCTGAAGTCGATAACAAGGCGTTTTTTCCTATTTCCTTCTTCGTCTACTCCTTTTTTGTCAACTACCCACAAGGGATTATTATAAGGGGATACTGATGGTCTGATAATATTATCCCTCAACATGTCACTAGTCTCGCTTTTGACAAAGTCTGAAACCCCCAACGGGTATGGATAGTGCCTAGAGTAGATCGGGTTCTCGTCTTCTGTTCGGATTGTGGCTATGATATTTGTGTTGTAAGGTAAAGCTTCGTTTGGGTCAGCGAAAACGCTTATTCTTTCTTCTAAAATTTTTGTAAATTTTTCTCTGATTCCTGGGGGTACTTCTATGTCTTTTACCTCTGTAAAATTGACATTTAAACTTTTTTGGAATTGAATTTTTTCGGATCCGGACTGGGTTTTTAACGTGCTGCTTTTAAAGTCTAAAGTGGCACAAACTTCGTTTAATAGGTCCAGCCCTATTATTCCGTCAAAGCTTGTTAGATTTGGCAATAGTTTTATGTTATGGCATCGGTTTTATGTAATTTTTCGCTGCGCCTGTATCGATTAGTAATTTTATTGTCTTTCCTGCTATCGATCGTTCTACGAACGGTAGCAGGGAGCTATTCCTAAAAAATTAATTCCTGGAGCTGTACTTGGTCATCGGTATCTGATACCTCTGCCACTGTTCGATATTCTTCGTCTATCTGGCATTTGGGAGCTTCTTCTACCGATATGTGATTAATTCTTTGTTGTTTGGGCCCGGTGTATCTGGCCGTTCCACTATTTGGTCTTTTTGAAATCTGATTTTGGTATGGATCATTGTTTTGGTTTGGATATTGAGTCGGTTGTTTAAACCGCGAAGAAGTATCAATATCCATAGGCTGTGGTGGCTCCTGCTTTATATTTGGGCTATTACCAAATTGAGGTTTCTGTTTGAAAAATGGAGTTTTCATGGGATTCGGAGAATTGTTTTCCATAGCGTTTCTCTGCTCGTATCGTTGAGTTCTTTCCTCAGATTTTTTTGCAAAGCTATTTGCGAATTGGAAGCGCTCATGGTTTGACTCAACTTCCTGTGCTAGAGCCAGAGCTGATGGCAAATCTTTAGGTCTTGCCGAAAACAAAATATCGCTAAGGGATTTTTTTGTGCCAGAAATAAATACTCTTAATGCGTCGGCTCGATATTTTTCATTAAGGGAAGTAGCTATGGTGGAATCATATGTCATGATTGTTTTGTTTATTAGGAGTGTCAATTTTTTCTCGATTTCATCATAGTATTGAATGGTTGATAAATTTCCTTGTCTTAGTACAGACAACTCTTGTTCTATTATATAAATCGGTCTTTTGTCAGAGTAAGCAAAGTCAAGTCTGTTTATAATAGCTTTAAAATTTAAAGGTGTGTCGTAGGAAGACAGTACCATATCAGCCGAGCCTTTAATTTTATTTCTCAGAATGCCCAGTGCCTGGTAATATTTTGAACTTCCATCATGACTCTCAAAAATCTTATACGCTGTATGCGCAGCTTTCCGCCACGAGACATCTGTTTCAATTTTTCCCTCGAAATCGGGTACCGATTTCACAATATCTAAAGCCTCATTACACTCCATGCCCGGAACTATCTCGGAATCTTTGAAGACTTCCATTTCTGGTACGGACGTTGTTAGGTTCTTGAATTCATTTCTAATATCCTGAATTTGTTTTTCAAATACCTGCGCCTGACCTTGCGGTGCACTGGCAACAGCACTATTGACTTCAAACTCTAATATTGCTTTCATATTTGCCTCATTTAAAGGCATTTTGTTTGTTACTTTTGTTGGTACTAATTTTTCTTTTAAATCTTTTAGTAACTCTTCTAACTCACTATCGTATTCTTTACTGTCACTTTCGCTCATAAGATATTTTTAATCTTCTTTTTTTTTTTATTTCGTGTTACAAAGATACAAGGCACTCTCAATAATTTTCACTTCTTTGAATTTGTATTTTTCTTTTTAAACAAGCACTCTACTTACATGTCTTCTTTTAAATATGTGTAAAAATGCTTTATATAGAATAATTCGCTGCTGTGTGTTGTCTTCTCTTCTTCTCGCCCTCTACGTCGGTCTGACGGTTTCGATTTCTAAGGGGGGTACGCCTCTTTGGAATTATTGTTGGTTTCTTCTGCTAGTCTCCTCTAGCCTAGTTGTTCTTTTTAACTTCTTAATTTTTTTGCTGATGATTTTTCTGTATTTTTGTTTTAGTTATTTTATATAACTTGTTGATTTTTTAGTTGGGCGCCAGTTAATATAGTTCTTTTCTTGTGCGATGTCACTAAGTATGAGATAATTAATTTGTAATATTTATTTGATCTTCGTTTATGAATTCAATTTGTCTGTTATATAAGTTTATGGGTTTTTCCGAAATAGGTATTAGGTTTTGGTCATCTTCTTGCGCACTATGAATGGTTGCTCGGGAGGTACTAACTTCTTCAACTATGAAATTTTCATCTAGTTTGATTCTAGAGAGGGCATCTGCTACGTAGTTTCCTGGTAGGTATTTGATATTATAATCGTAATCGTTTTATTTAATCTTCCATCTTTGTAATTTCATGTTCGGTTCTTTTATGTTATGTTACCATACTAGTGGTTTTTGATCGCTAAGGATTTGAAATTTTCGACCGAATAGATATGGTCTGAAGTATTTGGTAGCCCATACGATGGTTAATAGTTTTTTCTATTGCCGTTCGTGATCGTTTAGGGTTTTGCTAGAAAAACAAATTGCTTTGTGGTCCTGTGAGAGGACGGCTCCTATAGCCACATTGCTTGCGTCTGTGGTTAAAGAAAAGGTTTTATTAAATTCTGGGTAGATTATTATAGGGTCATTTGTTATGAGTACTTTTAATTGCTCAAAGGCTGCTATGAAGTCTTCATAAGTTATATCTATTTTTGATTCTTTTTTTAATCCTAAAGTCAAGCGCTTTGCAATCTTGGGAAAGTTTGGGATAAACTTGCGGTAGAATCCGCAAAGGCCTAGGAAGGATTTGATTTCTTTGGATGTCTTTGGAATTGGAAATTTCAATATAGATGCTACTTTGTCGGGGTTGGGTTTAATTCCTTCTGTGGTTATTATGTGTCTTAAGAATTGCGTTTCTCTTTTTAGAAATACACATTTATCTAATTGTAATTTTAAGTTGGCTTGGCGTAATCTGTCAAATACTCTTTTTATGGAAGCTAAATGGTCATCTAGTGAAGTTGAAAAGATGATTATATCGTCAAGGTAAATTTGACAGTTTTTAAAGATTAGGTCTTCTAACAGATTGTTCATTCATCTTTGAACAGTTGCTGGGGCATTTTTAAGTCCGAAAGGCATACGGGTGAATTCGCAGTGCCCTTGGTACATTTGGATTTGGTGGAACCCCTTTGCAAGGTCGATGGTAGTGAAATACTGACACTTGCTTAGTTTATAAAGAATTTCATCCATTATGGGTATTGGGTATTTGTCGTCTATAGTGGCTTCATTTAGTCCACGATAGTCGATAACTAAGAGCTATTTTTTTCCTTTGGAAGCGTCCTCTTTAGGTACGATCCATATAGGTGAACAATAAGGTGAATTAGACTTTCGTATGATTCCCCGTTCTAACATTTCTTTAATTTGCTTGTTTACCTCTTGGTCGAGAATTTGAGGGTGTCTATAAGGGTGCTTATATATGGGGTCTTCATGTTTGGTTATTATTTTATGTTTAATTGTACAAGTTAAGGTAAAATTTTCACCCTGTCTGTATTGGTTGTCACTATAAGGATTTAAGGATTTTTTTAGTTTGTCTGTTTCTTCTGGATTTAAATGATCCAGTCTGTATTCATTTCTTTTCACTATATTGTTATTTATCTCGTACGAAAATAAGTCGTATTCGAACTCTGCTGGAGGATAAGGAATTTGATCGGAAATTTGATTTATTATCAATGGTTACGTTATCTTCTGCGTAATTAAGACAGCTTTGCATGCCGAGAGGTAGTTTCTATATATCGTAAGTAGATGAGAATTTGTGACAATAGAATTTTTGTTTAATGAGAAAAGGTTTGCTAGATGCAAATGATACGCTTTAATCGTTTGCTGGATGCAACGGTTTTTTTTTCAATTTTATTATGCCTTTAATAATTTGAACTTTTAGATACTCTTTAGTCTCTGGGAAATTGAAATAATTTTCATTGATAAGATTTACAGAAGAGCCAGTATCTATTATGCATTTGAGATGAGTATTATTTATGACAAGTCGGATGTAGGGGTTTGATCAGTTGGTGCTATTGGATTGAGTTGATCCGAGGCAGATTGGAGAACATTTTCTGACCATTCCATTTTAGTTTGACCGTTATTGCCTTCTACTCGTTTGGTTGGTTGGTTTGAAAATGGATTTTGAGTTTTTTCTTGAGCAACTTTTTGGTAATTTAAAGAATTCTGTTGTGTTCCGTGATTTAATTTATTAGTAAATTCAGTATAAAGTTGATGACTATTAGAATTTTTTTGTTATTTTGGGGTGGTTTGATAGTTATTCTGCCTGTAGTTAGTTTGGTTCTAGTTCGGTTTAGAGTAAGTTTGGTGACTGTTTGAATTGGTTTGGGTTTGGCTTTGGTTCGAGTTGCTCTTTGATTTATCTGTGAAGATATTCTCATATAAGGCTTCTCTTTGTGCCACTTGTTTTTAATTAGACACGTTTGAGATATCAAATTTCGCTAAAGTCATATAAAATCCTTGACTGTGTTATTCGTGGCGTTAGTGTAAAGTGGTATTATTGGTATCACCTTCTAGTGCTAACTTATAAATAATTATAAATGTCTTAGTTTCTAGATCTTCAATGAACTTATGAAGAATTCCAGTAAAGTTGGTGTTATATAGGCGTCGGAGTAGTTCTTCGCAAGGAGTGTGAGTCTTGAATTCATTGATCAGGGCGGCTCGTAGATTACCCCAGCATGCAGGCTGTGAGAGTTAAGACATCCTCTGTTCTTCTCCAGTTAGCTCCATGTGTTGGCGGACATCTCTCGTTGGGTACAGTTGCATAATGTAGCCGATCCGTCTGATGAATGTGCTCAATGCTTTGGTGTCACCATCAAACGTAGGCACCTGCCGCAGAAGGGTTAGGGCTTGGTTGAGAAGGGCGTCTGACAATTATAGAGTCATGTTGAAGCCGATTATTTGGTTTGATTAAGCACTTGTTCACTTAAGGGTTCCTTTCATTATTTTTTTTTTATTTAATCGCGCTTTGCTGCAGGTTGGTTCTTTGGTGGATAAAATTTGTAACGTTTTTTTAACACAGTGTTTATATATTGTTAGAACCTTGGAAAAGTGATTTTTCCTTAGTGGCACTAGTTGATACTGTCTTTGTTAACGCACTTATAATTTTATCCTACCGTGTGCGCCAGAAATAGATTTAACGTTATGGTAGTATAAAAAAATAAATTCTTTATTATAACGAAGTATAATTCTTTATTATAACGAAGTACAATTCTTTATTTATAACGGAGTACAATTCTTTTCTTATAACGGAGTACAAAGGTTGAGTAGGACTGAACTGCATATGCTAAGCTCTGGGGAGGTTTTATAGGCATTAGCTTTGAGCTTTTACTGATTTGACTTTAGAGTTATGGAGCTTTTCGCTCTTATGTAAATAAAGGGGATCTCGATCTTGAAGAGATTGAGATTAAAAGAGTTCGTTTGTCATTCATAGCTTGATTTGTTTATAGTGGCGTGAGTGGCCTGTTCGCTCTTGATTGGTCAGTTTGAAATATGCTGAATGCTGGGTTCCCACAAGAAGGGTGTAATGTGATCTTTTGTTTATGGTACTCCGAGTAATGGAGTGAGTATGATTTGTTTATAGTAGATGATAGGAAGGGATCGTGAATTTGGTGGTCTGTTCAAGTGGTGTATGTAGTAATGGTGGATATATTACTAGATATATACAGTTTGTCTACTAATTGTTTGCAAAATTAAAAAAGTTATAAAAGTTCAACTTTGACATCATATTTTATTAGGAAAGGCACTTTTTTCATTTATTTTTCTTCATGTCCATTAATTCTTTACATAATATTGCATACATTAATATTCTGAGATCTGTATCTCTTTAATATCCATTTAGAATTTGCTAATATTTGTCATCGCGACATCGATAATATTAATTTATTTATGTTGTAATATTGGGATATTTTGCGGCACTCCTCGTTTATGCAACAAATTAAATAATTTTTTGATTTTGGACTTCGCTTGACCACTTTCTTCTTTAGCAATCCCCACAAATACTCAATAGGATTGTGATCCGGGGTCTGGGGTGGGGTGTCAATAACTTTCGTGCAGTTATAAAGCAGCCAAGTGCGACATAGCATCGATTTGTGTTTCGGATCATTCTACTGCCGCCAAACGTTTCCAGGGCCATTATTATAGTAAAGCATTATCTTCGTCTCGTCGTTAAAAATAACATTATTCCAAGAGGGTTGTCAAAATTAAGTCTAGCGAAGGTCATAAGTTTCTCAATACTTACAACAGACAACAAAAGCTTCTTCCTTGTCACATGTGATGAATATTTGTGGAAAATAAGTACTTTTCTCACAGTCTCATGACATAATGTCTTCTGAAAGTTTATTTTAATGTCAGTAACCAACTCTCTGAGGCTTAATTGTGGCTTGTTTTCCACGGTCTTTGGTATCTATGAACTATCCCGTCGAGTGAGCGTTGCTGGTCTGCCTTTAGAGCTATTTAATTCCAGTCTATTTTCTTTTTCCGCTAGATTTATAATATTGTAAGCTGTTCTAAGTTTAATATTAAACATTTCTGCTAAACCCTTGCTGGTCTTTTCTTTGATATAATTAAAATACACTAATTGTATCAAATTGTCATCGGTGCGTTTACCAGGTATTGCAAAAATTCAAATTATTTCAGAAGTAGAAGTGATTCCAACAAATTATGAAAACGAATGAATTCACGGAAGACTTGAGAAAAAAGATGCGACGAGTCATTTTTGATTTTGTTATCCCGTTAGCTTTTTTCCCGTCTTTTTTCAACTAATTTTTGCATTTTGCAAAGAATAAATGGACAGCTAATATTTGCTCTTTTTTTTAGTTTTGAATAATTTGTTATGTTTTTATTGCTATTTTCACCATTGGGGTTAAAACTGCCAACGCGGCACAAACCACGACTCATAGAAAACTCTCTTTGCTCTAAAGAGAGGTCATTCGATAAGTAGCTAAGATTTGACCTGTACTCGTGTAGATATAAATCGTTGAATAAAATTATTTTTTTACTTATCGCATTAATGAACTACTTCATTGGCGCAGCCGGTATGGTAAATCCGTTCATTTACAATCTAGTGTACAAAGATCCACGAACAACCAAGGTATTCTTTGGGATTGAGAACGCGAATTGCCGCAAAAGTGTCGTGATTGAAAATTTACAAAATTGGAACAAATTCTGATATCCGCAAAAGAACCCGTGTGTAATACTACAGGTGTGAGCGCTACTAAAGTGAAGTAAAAATTAGGTTGATTAGTATTACACAAATTCACTTAGAACATAAGTCTTGCATAAGCTGTCTGTGAACAACAATACTGTAAAGAAAAGAAACAAAATTTTTACAGAAATTAAATTTAATAAAATTTAAGTTTTGTTGTAACCGCTGGCAAGTTACACAATTAAAAATTAAAGTAATACACAAATAATCAATCATTACAAAACCAACAAACAACAACATGACAACAGCACAAATGGCACTGTCAGAGATACATTTAAAACAAGCTCTAGGCCAAATCCGCCAGTTGCCTATCTTTGATGGAAAAGCAGAAGAGCTCTCAGCCTTTGTCAGGAGAGTGGACTTCATCTTGCAACTTTACCTATCCCAGGATGTAAAGCAGCACAGCATTTTATATGGAGAAATCGGGATGCAGACATCAGGAGCAGCCTAGAGGGTGCCGCAGTTAACAGAATCAACAACATGGATAGAACCACTAACCATACAACACATAGACTGGACAAGTAGAACAAACGTGTGCATGTTCGTCGCGAAAGCATATTCTTCATGCGCTTTTATACTCTTCACACAAATAATAATAAAAAGCTTAACAATTTGCATGAGCATGGCAAACGCTTTCAGCAGTTGGTATACTCTTCGGTCAGAAGGGAAGAAATCTAATCTCTAAGCGAACAAATTTCAATTTTATCTGTATATACATATGTATTTGAGAGAGCAGAGAGAGAGAGAGAGAGAGAGAGAGAGATAGAGATTAAGAAAATAAAGCATATAGCGATGCTTTATATGAGAATTTGAGCATCTCGGTCGAGCGCTTGTAGCACACTGACCATATTTTCATTACCATTACGTACCATATTTTCATTGTTCGAGCCAAAATAGAGCTAGTCGAGCAAATACGAAGTTAAATGGTTCCCACGAGCCTTATGCGAAGCGTTGAAAAAGTTTATTCTAGATGTCGTGATTGAAGCGTATAGTATTTTTGTTCGTCTTGATTGCGAGGTAATACCTAATGCAACACGACTCAAGAAGGAAATCATCAATTATTCTAGGGGCACTTTGAAAAAACAATATTACAAACTGCTCTATTAAAAAGTTCAGGATCTAAATAGATCTCTCTCTAATGTTAATATTTATAAATATATATGTAATTAGGTTTTTTAATAAACATAAAAGAAATTTAAATTTTTCAGACCTAATTCTTGATCAGGAAGTTTTCCTAATCTGAGTCGATTTAGATATGTCTATATGTCTGTCAGTATGAATGTACGCGTCGATTTGTAGGTCCGTGTAAAGAACGCACAGATCAAGTTTGTTTTAAAAATTCGATAACTATTCCCGTTTTAATATTATCGATTAAAAACGGTCTCAAAATGCAGTTATAAAATTATATCTCGTACCCGTTTAGAGCTAGCGTCGCCAAATTTTGTATTAAGTGTTGTGTATTTTATACAATTTCAATTTTTGTTAAACAGATGCTTCATCCGGATCATCCGAAGGCTGACAAATGCGGGAATAGATAAGCGTAATATCATCGGGTGTCATATTTCCCCATGTCATATTATTTAAAGCACAATCAAAAGCTCGGTCCTCCCGTTGGCGCACTATTTTTGTGAGCTCAAAATACTGAAAGAGGTCCTAGAGCGAAAAAGCATATATTGGACTGGATTCGAAAATTTAATGATTACCTACGAGTGACAAATGGTGTAGATCCCCAATTACTATAACAGAAATACTACCAAGTGATGATGAATTTTTTTTTTAATTTGTTTTAGACGGGAGCCTTAATGGGAAACTATTTTAGAGCCTGCCATCGATATTTCATCTATTATAATAAATTAAAAGTTTAATAACCTTTAATGTAAACTATTAACTAACTGGCAGAGAAAATATGGAATGTAGTGTCGGAGCATTATTCCCAAACACAGCTTTAGGACACAGATTAGAGCTTTAGTTGAAACATTACTCAAAGGCCTACTATTAAACATATAGGATAATACTTAAAAATGGAGGTGATAAGTTAACTCTTTCTGTCACCAGTACAACCACCAACGAGTTCATAACATATTGTCTTACTTTTCACATTATGCAATACATGTGTAAAGTAAGTCTTGTGTTTTAAATTTAAATAGTTATCAATATCTTGTATTCTATTGAACAAAAAAAAAAGTTGGTAGCTTAATTAATCGCACAATGGTATATTCTAAGTCCTGTTTCTCCTCCCTCCCATTAATGTTTAAGACATTTAATCTAGGATACATTTCTGACAGCCCTAACACTTTAAGCCTATTATCTACTATCCCTCAATTTTCAATATTGCCTCCATTTAATTGCGTTGATAAGAGCTTCCTGAAGCTCATTTTCGTCTAAACTATTATACTGAAGAGTAGCCCCCTCCTAACTTGTGTACTACTCTCTATGGGACATATAACATACTTAATTCCCTCAAGTATTGGCTTCTATCAGTATTAATATCAAATCGATAACCATATGTAAAACTTGTTTTGTTGTTATTGTCGAGAGATTTTAAATCATTAAAAGTTGATATTGTCGTTTCATCAGGTCAATTTAAGATTTCAAGAGCGAAAACGATTAATTTATGTACAAGTGATGAATCATCCGATATTGACACTGAATTGGCAAAATATCAATATACTCAGAATTTATGAAAGGTATCCCCAGTACTAAACTCAATGTTGGCGAAATGAGAATTATACTTGGTCGATTCAACGAAAACAGTTTAGAGAAGGCCATATAGATTACGTCCAAGTAAACTAGATTTAGTGTGAAAAAAATAGCCGAACTGCTAAAGTACAACAGAATTAGACCAAGTCCCATATTATTAGTAAAAAACAAAAATAGTTCAGATAGACTGCGCGTTGACTATAGGGAATAAAATTCGAATACTGTCGCTGATAAATATATTTTGCCACTTATACAGGATCAAATAAATAGACGAAGAGGCGTTATTCGTTTTACATGCTTAGATATGGCTAGCGAATACTATCAAATTCCTTTGAATGCAGAATCTTTTGAGTATACAGCGTTCATCACACCAGGTGGCCAATATTTATTTTTATTTAACCCGTTTGGGCTTATAAACGCAAATCTCTGTCTTTCAACGATCAGTAATGCAGTCGATAGGGGACCTAGCAAACTCTCATGTCATTGTCTATATGGATGACATTATGATAGTTGCCTTAACAAAGTGCGATGCTTTCAAAAGATTAAAGATAGTTCTAGATATTTTTACAAAGGCAGGGTTTTCATTTAACATTACAAAATTTTCTTTTTTTGAAAACATCGGTATAAGGTTAGTGCTGTTGAGATTCGTCCAAACACTCAGAAAATTGATGTATTGACTGCTCTTCCGCCTCCACAGACTGTCACATCGCTTAGACAATTTATTGGCTTAGCATCGTATTTCCGACAATTTCTTAATGGATTTCCGGAATTAATGAAACCATTATATTTCTTAACTTCGGAGAAAAAAAATTTCTTTGGAAAGCAGATCATGAGTAAATACGCAATAAATTTTTATCCTTACAGATAGGCTGGTTTTTGTTATTTTTGACCCAAGTGGTAGTGGCTATTTTGTTACACGGTGCTATTTTGTTACATGTAATTGATAACAAACCACATGTGATGGGATACTATAATACAATTACCTCCCCTGCAGAATAAGGGTATCACTCTTATGAATTGGAAACTTTAGCGGTTGTAAACTTAATTAAGCATTTTCGACATTATCAGTTGGGTAAGAACTTTGTCATTTTCACCGACTGTAATTTATTAAAGGCGTCAAGAAATAGACAGAATCTGACTCCAAGAGCTTATTTGCATTCCTTTACATTCGGTATTCAATACAGAGAAGGGAACAGAATGGCACATGTTGACTTTTTTTCGAAAAATCCTCTTTAAACCAAATCCATTTCTGCAGAAATCTATCCAAACCGAAATTTGGAGGCAACTGGCTTACTGCTGAGCAACAAAAAAAAAACTGAGATAGCTGAAATTCTTAACAGAAAGATTTTTCTCTGGACGAAGGTAATGCAAAGACCTATGAATTGTGAGAAGAAATTCTTTACCGCAAGATGTCGGTAATGTCGGTAAGATACGACCAATGTCAAAATATGTTAAAAAAATTGTTGATAACTGCATCACTTGTAAAATGTCCAAATCAACCTGTGGGGGAATACATGCAGAAAGTAAATATTCCTTGACACACCATCCATTGTGATATGACCGCAAAACTAAGTGGCAAGAGTGACCAAAAGGAGTATGTAATCAAGTAGATGCTTTTACGAAATATAAGTATAAGTATGCATATGAAGACTTAAGAAAATTGCCAGATGGAAAAGTGCTCGTTGAGTTGCATGTGTATGATGATTATAATAATATTGTTAACAGCGCAAAACCCAATGGTGATGGCGCAGAGTGTGAAGACCAAGATATTTAGAATCTTGAAGCCACTGAAAAGAAAAGTGAAGATAACCAATATGGGTTATTATTGTTGACAACAGCAAATGGCAGAGTACTCAAGTCACAATGCAAGCACAAGTGCAAAATAACTAATGTTCTTTTGACCTTGGAGTGTGGGTATTTATTTGTGTACTCTAATATTGAAAAACAAAGAAAGAAAGAAAAACAATGAAAATATTAGTAATTATGTTGAAGTAATATGTAAAGACACTTGATATTATTTTAAAGAATTATGAATTAAGTAAAGAAAATGGCTTTTGTAATCGAAATATAAGATCTCTAGTTTGAAAACAAGTTTAAAATATCAAAAAAAAAATATGAATTTGGTATTTCTACACCAGGTCGTGTAATGGTCAGGATGGCCGTGTCGGATCGTACTGTACGAGAGCGAACTGTATATGAACATATAGATATTTCAGTTCCCGAAATAAATGTGTGCCGTATATGTTGTAATTTTTGTTTGATTGTTATATTACCCCTACTTATTTCACTAACTAGTTCATGCATTAACTTTGAAATACCTCTCTGTGACTTTTTAATATAATTAATTAATATAAATTAAATATTTATGTTGGCATTTTTTACTTGGTGAAAATGCTTATATAAGCGTTATTGCCGTAAATCAACGCTTTAAATATATCATGGGCTTCTTGATGCATTAATATAACACTCATAGCTACCGTTAAGTTAATCGTAGGACAAAAAGAATTTTAAATTATTAAACGAGTCTATGGTTTGACAATAAAACAAATTCTCTAAGCATTCTCTTCAAATGGAAACATAATTTCTGTTTGGGGCATAGGTGGTAATCTGCTATGGTAACAAATCTCCAAATTTTTGTGCCCTAACTTCTCGCGTACATGAGTGGCTGTGATTGTGAATTAATGCTGAAATGGAGCCACATCTATGCAATCAGTATTGATAGTTGTGATAAACTGATCAAAAAACGAGTCAAGCATCGGGGCATTTTTCATACAAAACATGCCGTAACTATGTGGGCATCTCGTTTTATCAATCTATATGGCACGTACCATGCACACATACATATCTGCAAATGTGTATGCGCCATCCAGAAGATCAAAATGTTGGGTGTTTTCAATTTCCACAGACAGCTTGAGTAGAGTTTCGCACACAGGCTCACAAATACACACATAAATGCAAGCAAGGGACTGTATGTGTGTGTGTAAACTTAAAGCGAAAACATTCTTCATTTTATACCATTCACAAAATAATTATGAAAATCTTAACATTTTGCATGAGTATGGCAAGCCCTTTCAGCAGTCTGGTATACTCTGCAGTCAAAAGAGAAGAAATCGGATCTCTAAGCTAACAAATTTCAATTTTTATGAGCTGCTGCTGTTTGTGCGTACATATATCTCGGTTGAGCGCTCGTAACACTCTGACTGGGACGTGCCATATATTCACTGCATTGGTAGCTACGAAAATTATGCAGACACTTATTATTGAAAAAGTTTCTTCTGGATGTCCAGTCTATGGGGTATGTGGTGTGGCATTCTCTGGACTTGTGCCTTATCAAGCATTCCTTTATATGGATGACTTCTTGGTTATTGGTTGTTCCGAAAAACATATGTTTAAAAATTTAGAGGTTTTCAAATGTGGAAAATATATTTATGGTACGGAATATATTTAAACAAGTAAGAAAACTCTCGGGGGTGCCCGACTAGGAGATCCCTTGAACCCTGCCACTTTGCAAAAAAAAAAAATCAAATAAAAAAGTAATGTCATTGCTTGGTTCCGAACCTCGGATTTCTATCCGACGTGCACCGATTCTAACAACACCAACACTTCACTGGTTGAACAATTGGTAACAAATCCAAGACTAAAGGAACAGTTGATAATTGAACTAAAATTCAATCAATTTAAGCAGGTTAAATATTTAGAATATTCAAAAATACACGCATTTTATGTACTTATGTACATGTGTAAAACAACTGCTGCGCTGCTGGCAACGTGCTTATGTTTAATAACTTCTCTGCTGCTCAATGGATTTCAATAAAATCTTCAGCATATTATCTACATATTATATTGCTTATTTAACTAATACGAAATTATGTGTATACAAGGAACACATGCATATACACAGACGCACGCATAAGCACGTGTTCTGCTACCTGCGTAGTTTACCTAGCGACTGCGCTTCGACTGCAGGGCTATATTATGTATGTATATGTCGCATTATGAACAGAGTTTGACCACTGTGCATGCAAGACGCAGCTGCGCAATGAGTGTGGTATATTGTGAAACCATTCGTAGAACTGACTATAACGTAGAAAATGTCTGGCGCCAGAGTAGAGTACGAGTGAGGCGACGGCGTTGTCGCGCTATCGCCGAGTGTAGTCAATCTGGTGTGTGCAAAGAATCATAGATCGATGCGTGATCAGAAAATGAGAGGCAGCCAAGTTTGGACAATTGCACGCGCCGGTTGGAATTCGCTTCACTCAAAAAGTTTGTGTGTCAATATGGCAGACCAGCCACAAGGGATCGGCACCACCTCCTGTTAGCCTGTTGGAGCTTGTGAAGGCCATGCAGGCATCAGCGCGCGATCGGCAGAAAATGCCGTCACTTTGCCACAATTTTTTTCTGATAACGCGACCTCTGATGCCTCGAAGTGGTGCATTGCCACGGACATAGTACTAACGGAGCAGCACAAAGCAGAATTGGAAAAAAAGAGCGAACGTGTGCGTGTTGCTAGCAAAAGTAAATTCGATGATATTACAATTAAAGTTAATTAAAGTGATAAGTGTGTCGTACTAGTTGATTGATTGTGTTAGATAAACAGCTGTGCAGCTATCTGGTGAAATGTTTTTGCATATTCAAATGCCTACGAGGCGAAAGAGGGTCTAAAACAATGTTCGTCATGTTTGTGCATGTCCGTGTGCCTTGCGGCTTTTACCGTTGTGCGTGTCTTTCTCTCGAAAGCGCGAATGAGTGAGTTAGTGAGAGAAAGAGACGTGGTTTAAACTTCGTGACGTTGCTGGCTGCTGTGCTCAGGCCAGTTGCTGTCCGCACAATTGGCACGTAGCTGCCAGAGTCATGCTTGGTGTGCTATAGTAAATATAGTTCTGGCGGAAAATTACATAAAAGGCTGTGCTTTAGCGATGGCTTTTAATGCGCCGTGGAAGGTAGTACCGAGCTTAAGGAACTTTTCGCTCTGCGGTTTGCCAGTGTAGAAACATCAGCGGCCATGTTCTTGACAATGTTATCAAGTAGCTCCACTGACGAAGAATATCTCTCCAATAATTCTAGTCGTATGGTGACGTCACTCACTACTAAATGGCGTAAAATGGACGTGGAGAGGGTTTATCATGGCAAGATTTTCATGACAACGTTTGATTCTGAATCGGAATGTTCAACAGAAGATAAGTGCTAAGTTAGTCGGTAAAAGAATTAACAAGGTAGTAATGTTGAAAGATATTGGCAATGGCAGCATTTGTGGTACATTGCAAATACTTAGTAACGTAAAAATGAGCAGTTATTGTATTGAAATGCTATTCCATGTTTTGGAAAATGATTATTTGAATAACGACATTGTGATTGATCGAGAAATACTGTCGCCAGGTTTTCTTGTCATTACATCACCTGCAAAATTTGAAGTTGTTAGATCAAAATCTGTAAACTGTTGTTCAAATGATGAATTGGAAGCAATTAGACAAAAGCATTTCATTCTTACAAATGAGCCAGTGCTTATAATATTTGATCCGTGGTATCCGATGGAACTGCTCACAGATGCGAGCTCTCATGGCTATGGCCTATGTTTATGCATCGGATTAATCGTAATCCTCACGTAGTGGAATATTTTAATGAAATAACTTTCCCAGCAGAGTCAAGATACCGTTCTTATGAATTTGAAACATTGGCATTATTTTCTTGGTTGTGAATTTATTGGGTAAACATATTGCAATTCTCTCAAAGAATCGCGAACAAATATGGATCCAACGCCAAAACTGCATCGCTGATGGGCGTATTTACAGTCTTTGATTTCTGAATTTTATCCAGAAATCATGTACAGGAGACGACCATAACAAAAAGTGTAAAGTACTCGAAAAGCGTGTAGGATTGGTTGAAGTCTCTGGTGATTGGCTTGCTGCTGAAGAACGAAAGGTTTCTGAAATTACTGACATTATAAATAAACTTAATAGTAATGAGTTAACAGACGATATTACTCAAACTTATGAGTTGACAAAGGCATTTTGTTTTGCAAAATTCAAAGGAATGGAAAAACGCGATGTTTGCCCATGGTACCGCATACATTTCGATGGTCCGTGATAAATCGAATGCACGAATCGATCATGCATTTCTGATGAAAGAAGACTCTTGACAAGAATATTATTGGTTTACTAAGATGAACAAATATGTAAGAAAATTTGTCGATAGTTGCATACGTAAAACAGTGAAGGGTTCAGCTGGCAAAATGCAGGTAGGGTTACATCCCAAAGTCGAGCATTCCTTGGCACACGGTACATATCGACATTACTTGAAGGCTTAGTAGAAAGAATGACCTTAAGGAGCAATGAGATCATCTATTGCTTTACTTGGAGTTCTTACCAAAATAATTGCTGATCAAGGTAGATGTTTCACCAGAGGAAAATTTGTAGAGTTTTGTGCGTCACTGAGGCTTAAACTTTATTTTATAGCCATAGGAAGAAGTCGCGCGAATGGACAAGCTGAGCGCGTTATGAGCACTCATATCAATCTTTTGTCCACGGTTGAATCGAGTCCCCGGTATTGTCAGGATGCTCTAAGCAAGGTACAACTTGCGTTGAACTGCACAGTTAGTAGTGTCACCAAGGCAAAGACTCACGTCCTCTGAGCTTGATTCCACCATGCGATACAGAGATTGAGATTGATAAAGTAGATATTAGAGACAGGGCATTAGAAAACATAAATGACCAGGCTATTTACGACAAAACCAGATTCGATAAAAATAAATCAAATGTCATTAGTCATAAAATTGTTGATTATATTCTATTGAAAGATGAAGTGCGACATCAGACCAAGTTAGATACAATAATTTAGCGGAACACTTTTGGTTATTGAAGTTTTAAAATGCGACAGATACATTTTGAAGTCATTGCATAACAAGAGAACGTTTGTGTGATGAAATTGGCCTTTTATGATGTGGTTAATGGCAATGAAGTTGCAATAGCCTTGGACAAGGCAAATTTTTGTGACTGGCAGAATACTAAAG
>JAWNON010000152.1:70000-108301 GCA_035045945.1 Drosophila anceps
ATGGGTATATATGATAACCCAGAAGAATTAATTATTAAAAAAGAATAAAAACTGTTAATGGATACAGTATTCTAACTCACTTTTATAATATACATATTTTCGGCAACGTTAAAGATTTTATGAAATTGATAACTTAGATGCAGATTTACTAATTGGTTATAATTTATTAAAAGATATTAATGCAATAATTGACTTATCAAAAGGTACATTGCATTATAATAATAAAACAGAAATAATTAATTTCACAATAAAAAATCTAGATAAGGATTATTTTGTTACTCCTTATCTAAATCCACACAATGAAAATGAAATTTGTAAATCAGATTCATTATTTAATGTATCTAATATGGAATCATCGTCCTCAAGTGACTCTTATTGTCTAAAAAAGACAAAGATTAATGAAGGTCTCTCAAAAAACAAGCATAAAGCAAAAAAAGCTAAGAAGAGCAGACAACGAAAGTTGTCGGTATCCTCTACAAGCACTTCTATTTGCAAAATAAATCATTCCATTGATAAAATGGATAGTCTCACAAGTCTTGAACAATAAGTCATTCAAGACATTGAGAGCAAACATTCTCAAATTCAAATATCTCTTCCTTTTAGAACAGATATTAGAGGAGAAATAAGAACTTTAAATGATATTCGAATTTATAGTAAACAATATCCTTATCCTTATTCGGCTAACAATTTTGTTATCAGGAAATTAATAGGATGTTAAATTAAAATATAATAAGGCCAAGCAAAAGTCCTTATAACTCTCCAGTATGGGTTGTAGGAAAAAAAGTTTTTAATGAAGATGGTACTCAAAAACATAGATTGGTAATTGATTACAAAAAATTAAATAATAATATAGTCTCCGATAGATATCCGATACCTGATCCTTCGGTAATATTATCCAACTTAGGTACATCCAAATTCTTTTCGACTATCGATCTAGAATCCGGTTTTCACCAAATGCTAATGAAAGATGAAGACAATGAAAAAACCGAATTTTCTATTAATAATGGAAAATATGAATTTCTTCGATTGCCATTTGGACTTGCAAACGCTCCCAGCATATTTCAAAGAGCTATGGATAATATATTACGCGATAAAATTGGTAAAACTTGTCATATTTATATGGGTGACAAAATAGTTTTTTCAAAAAACCTTGAACAACACTTCAACGATTTACAGGAAATCACTGGAAATATCCAAATTCTTTAGAAATGAAATTGAATTTCTCGGATATACAGTATTTTATAATATTATCACAACTGATCCAAAAAAGATAGAATCCATTATGAAATATCCTCCTCCCACTAACTTTAGAGAATTGCGAGGTTTTCTCGGCTTAACTAACTATTATAGAAAAACTAATACAAGGACATAATGGTATGGTTTCAAAACATATGCCTAAAAAAACAATAATATCTCTAGATGAAGAAGCTCTTTCAGCTTTTGAAAACTTAAAAACACATTTAATTACAAGAGTTGAATTAACTCAACCAGATTATTCCAAAAAGTTTGTTCTTGCTACAGACGCTTCCAACATCGCTATAGGCGCTGTCCTTTCGCAAGAAATCAAAACAAATACTTTCATTTCCAAAACCTTAAATAATACAAAAAGAAATTATGCCACAAACGAAAGGGAATTATATGCCATAGTATGGGCATTAAAAAATCTTCGTAATTACTTATATGGTATTACAAATTTAGAAATCCAAACAGACCATCAACCACTTTCCTTCGCGGTTTATGCACGAAACCCTAAGGCAAAAATGAAAAGATGGCATGCTTTTATTGAAGAATTTTCCCCAACTATATTTTATAAACCTGGATCAACCAATGTTGTTGCTGACGCCTTATCCAGAGTAGTGATAAACACATTTCCGTTGAAAATAATCACATGTCCGATAGTGAATCTTTGTCTGATAATGAAACTATACATTCAGCCGATAGCAGCCATAAGTATATATTTGATGAGACAAAAAAACCACTGAACCAATTTAAACAGCAACTACTTATTTCAAAAAATAGAATTACTATTCACGAAAAATATGAGGCTTTCAATGAAATAAAACACATTATAGAATATGATACATTAGAAAACTTAATTAACATACTAAAAGAATTCTTACAACCAAATATAACCACAGGAATTCATTGCAGTCATGTATGAAATTCAAAACGCACTAAAAAATACCTTTACAAACAAGTTTTTATTTACTAGAAAATTCATTTTAGATATCGTAAACAAAAACGACCAAGAAATTATAATAGAAGAAACACATTCTCGCGCTCATAGAGGTTTCGACGAAAATCTTAAACAAATTCTTAAATATTATTACTGGCCAACGTTATATAAAACCCTTAAACAATATATACGACATTGTGAAATCTGTAAAATCTATAAAAATAAATATGATAGAAATCCTAAACAAATACCCATTTCTAAAGCACCTATTCCACAAAGAGAAGGTGAGCAATTACATATAGACATTTTTATGCTCAAAAACTATCATTTATTACTTGTATAGATGCGAATTCAAAATATTTAATTATTAAAGAAATCAATAACAAATCCGATATGGCTAACAAAGTATTGGAACTAATTCAAATCTTCCCATTTGCAAAATCCATAATGATAGATAACGAACCAAGTTTTTCATCGGCTCAATTTAAATCATCAATATCCCGTTCAGGTATAACCATCTATTATGCAGATCCCAGACACAGCCTAAGTAACGGTCAAGTAGAAAGAGTTCATTCGACAATTATTGAAATTGCTCGTTGTATCCAAGAAGAATTTAATATAATGGATTATTCTGAGGTTATATTCCGATCAGTAAGAGAATAAATAACACAATACAATCAACAACCCAACAAAAACCGTACGAAATTTTATTTAATAAAATAGATCATTCAAAATTGCCAGAAAAACTAGAATCAGCTCAAATCAAAATGCTTGACTATCACAACAAAAAAAAGAATACAAAAAAATGACCAAGTAGGTGAAATCATTTATGAAAAAAAGCATGGCGAAAGAAACAAACTACAGCCAAAATATAAAAAACAAATAGTTAAAGAAGATTTAGGAAATGCAGTAAAAATAAATAATAGAGATCGTATAATCCATAAAGATAACATAAAATTTTAATAAAGTAATTGTTCTTTAAATTTTATTCGTAGCATGAACGTTTTGTATGTGCTATCTGCTTTATTGCCCCTTTGCGGTTCCGATATTATAAATTACTCAAATGATGACTACGTTTTACTTGAGGATATAGAAAATTTTTTATTATACGAAACATACGGGGAAGTTTTTCACGTTACTAATTTAAGTTTTTATAATGATATTTTGGAAAAAGAGCTAAAATTTTTTCATCATAAAAATAGCACTATTGACTGGGAAATAACTATGGCATTAAATTTAATTAAAACACTTCTTTCTCAACTCACACCTCATAAAATCTCTAAACGAAGTATCAATGAATTAGGCACTATCTTTAAATGGATCACAGGTACACCTGGTCATGATGACATGCTAACAATTCAAAATAAAATAAATGAACTAGTTGAAAATAGTAATAAACAAAATCAAATAAATTCTGCAATTTTCAAAGAAGTCATTAAAATCACAGATCTTTTACAAAATATAAAACTCGATCAGGAAACATTATTGAAAAAATATCGACCTAAGCTATTATCACTTGGCTTACAGAATCTGCTGGATACTTTTACATTTTCAAAAGCCAGAATAATAAACCCAAAAATTTTAAATAAACAAGACATGATAAAGATATTTAACCACGAAACATTTAATATCACTCTCATTGACCTCTTGGATGTTTCCTCATTTTCAATTATCTCATACCGGAATTTAATCATAATTGTTATAAAATACACAACTATTAATCATAATTGTAAGTTATATCACGCTAAAGCAATTTACCAATCAGATGGAAAATTATTTGTAAACAATAAAATTGCAAAATGTAATAACAGTTTTTAACTCATCAAAAATTTTAAAAGAGAAATTTACAATAGTTTTTCCCACATTCTTCATGACAAAAATTGCTTTATCAATCTAGTTAATAAACAATTTACAAGCTTTACAAAAAAATCTGAAAAAAATAAACCTATAGAAATAATAACAGACGTCGCTATTTTAGTGTCAGGAACAAATTGTATTAACGACACCTGGCTTACAGGCATTTATCTTGTAACTTTTAAAACCATTGTAACTATAAACAATATCACCTACACAAATGAGAGAGAAAAAGTACTTAATTATGTAAAACACAACAAATTTACAAACTGCTTAGTTACCGAATACCAACCTACCAATAACACAGAGCTTCAATTGGAAAACACAAATATTTTATCAAAAATTGTTATAAAATTAGAAAAAAATCATTCAAAAATAACATTTATACTATTTATAATAATTTTTATTTTTGTTATGATAAAGCTTCTTAAATATTGCCCAATGACAAATTTAAATCCTATTAAATCAATAATTTCAAAATCATCAAGTAATCAAAATCATGAGATTGAACTTGACATATTTAATAAAATAAACAATCAAATTGAATTTCTCATGAATGAGTATTAAGAATCAGGGAGGATTCTTCTTAAGAAAGGGAGGAGTTATCACCCAGCCACTTAAGTGAAACTTATTGATAATATAAACAAGTTTCAAATTGTTTAAATCGCTCTTTCTAGCTGTAAACATAGCTATAGTAATCATAACATAAAACACTCAGAATCCGTTTTCAAGCCATTTAACTATAGCTTCAATATCAACACAAAATATAAACAAAAAGTATTCTTTTCGCAATCTTCCCAGAAACGCAGTATTAGCTATTCCAGCTTTAATATAAACATAATTTTTTCACACTTCTGATCCCGATCACGTAAGCCACTCTCATGAGCTTTCAAGCTTTATCATAAGAAGCTTTACCATAAACATAGCTGACTTGCAGCATAAAATCACATTTGTACTTTAGTTCTAGTTTGGAGTTTGATAAAAGAACACTACGTTCCTACAAAATAAAAATATATTTTTTTTTTCAATTCGACAAAGCAAATTGGTTAATTTACATGTAGGCAAAGGACTGTAAGTGTAAGTGTATCTGCATGCTCGTCGCGAAAACATATTCTTCATGCGCATCGATGCTTTCATACCCTTAACACAAATAATAATAAATATCTTAACAATTTTCATGAGCATGACAAAGCCTTTCAGCAGATTGGTATACTCTTCGCTCGAAAGGGAAGAAATGCGATCTCTGGGTGAACAAATTTGAATTTTCGTGAGCTGCTGCTGCCTGTGCATACATACATATGTATATATATGCACATACATATATATTTGAGAGAGCAGAGAGAGAGAGAGAGAGAGAGCAAGGAAAATAGCATACAGTCATCTTCCGTATTAGAATTTGACCATTTCGGTTGAACGCTCGTAGCGCACCGACTATGCCGGACAATATTTTCACTGCCTAAAGCGATACTATCATTTCAGCGCAAAAACGCTTGTTCTACTTCTCTAGTCTGTGTTGTATGGTTAGTGGTTCTAGTCAGTGTGCTACAAGCGCTCGACTAAGATGCTCGAATTTTGATATGTATATTTTCATATATTTTCAAATATATACAGTTTGTTTACTAATTGTTTGCAAAATCAAAAAAGTCATACAAATTCAACTTTGACATCATATTTTATTAGGAAAGCACTTTTTTCATTTATTTTCTTCAAAAATTTTTCTCAAATGTATTCTTAAATAAAATAAATAAAAAAAATATAGAAAAAGCAACAAAAACATAATATTAGCCAGTCCATTAATTCTTTGAAAAATGCAAAAATTAGTTTTAAAGAAGACGGGAAAAAGCTAACTGGATATCAAAATCAAAAACGACTCGTCGCGTCTTTTTTCTCAAGTGAATTTATTCGTTTCCATAATTTGTTGGAATCACTTCTACTTCTGATATAATTTGAATTTTTGCAATTCTTGGTAAACGCACCGATGACAATTTGATACAATTAGTGTATTTTAATTATATCAAAGGGAAGACCAGCAAAGAGTTGGCCGAAATGTTTAATATTAAACTTAGAACAGTTTACAATATTATAAATTGGACGGAAAAAGAAAATAGACTGGAATTAAATAGCTCTAAAGGCAGACCACCAACGCTCACTCGACGGGATTGTTCACAGATACTAAAGACCGTGAAAAACAAACCACAATTAAGCCTCAGAGACATTAATATAAACCTTCAGAAAACAGTATGTCCTGAGACTGTGAGAAAAGTACTTAATTTCCACAAATACTCATCACATGTAGCAAGGAAGAAGCTTTTGTTGTCTGTTGTAAATATTGAGAAACGTTTGACCTTCGCTAGATTAATTAATGTTGACAACCCTCTTGACTATTGGAATAATGTCATTTTATAGACCTGATAGATGAAACCTTGTTGGATTTGCTGGGCTTAATGCCAGCAATAGTGAAACGATGAGGTTCGGGTAAACGTTTAATAGAGATTAAATATGAGTGAAGTGTTATTTACATTCTTCGTATAAAGTTGCCAGATAACATGTTTGCTTATTAATGCTAACTTCAATTACATTTTCAACAGTTCTTAAGCTATAATATGGTGCAATATGTTGCGAGCTGATGTTGTCACCGTTCATGGGTTTCAGATCCTTTTACGTTTACGCAATGTATTCGGCTTCAGAGCTGCCTAACGCGGCGACACTCTGCTTTGTTGAAGCCCAAGAGAAAAAACTTCCAGTTAGGAAGAAAGCATATCCACTGTAGGATTTTCTGTCATTTGCTTAATCTGCATCGGCGAATCCTTTTCCTGATGCATCACATTTGCTGTATGTGATTGAAAAATTCATTGTATCTGCCAGAAACCTCAAAATATGTTTTACAGCAGCATCATGCTCTGCATGTGGATCAGTGATACGCTGCGATAGTTTTCATACTGCGTGCAAAATGTCGGGACAGCTCAACATTGCAAAAATACATAAACGTACCAATTAGTGACTGATATTGTGTTGTATTTACCTTTTTACAATGATCGTCAACACATTCATCTTGAAAGCCTGGATCAAATGGTGTGCTGACTTTCCAACATTTGCTCATGCCGTATGTTTCCAACAATCTTTGGATGTGCGACTTCTGGCATAACGGAATTGCCTCCATCTTGCATTCATGTAATTGACGTAGACTGCAAATGCTTCTTCTTCCTGTTGCTGAATCCAATGAAATGCAGGACCTCATCGAACGTTTTGTTCAAAACAGGTCCAGATTGCTTAAGTCCGTAAAATGCCTTGTGCAGTTTTGGAACTGCTTTGGGTTGACACTTGCCCACAAAATTCGGAGGCAGTGTCGTTTGATTCGAGATACCCATTTCGAACCAATCGCCTTTTGCGCTGGAGGAAGTTCGCAAATGTGCCATTTTTTTTTAGTACATGTTCATTTTCGCTGGATATTCCTCTTTATTTCCTGCACGATACAGCCTATTGTTCACTAAGCCAAAAATGACTCTGCTCTTCACTGGGCTCATAACCAATGTTGGAAATGCTAGCGAAAGTAAAACGATGTGGTTAGGTTAAACCTTTAATAGAGAGTAAATATAGCAAATGAGTGAAATATTATTTACATTCTTCGTGTAAAGTTGCCAGATAACATGTTTGTTTATGGTAATGCTAACTTCAATCACTTCAAAAAATTCTGGCCCTATGATAAATTATATTTCATTATCGGAGTTTCTGTGTTGTCGATCTGTTTCATTACTTCATTACTGAATTCATTCATTACTACTTAATTCATTTCTCGCTTCCTTTCTATGAACTAATTTGGGAGTGCATTGTGTGTTACTTTAATTACAATCAATTTGGTTTTGTTAAATATCTTAATATTTTTTAAAATTTTCCGTACATTTGATCTTGACATACAAATATTTAATTTATATTCAATAATGTTATTATTTTCTTGACCAGGCCATCAAGCTGAGTCGATTAGCTCTGTCCGTCTGTCCGTGTGTCTGGTGTTCATAGGTATTAACGCGTCATTCTCACACATATAAGAGCTAGAGACTGAATTTTTTGTAAGTCCTTTTCCCGTTCTTAAGTTATCGACTAAAAACCTTATTGAAGTTCAGTTATTTAATTATATCTCGTACGTCTTCGCGGCTAGAGTCTCCAAATTTTGGGCTTAGTATATACATACATTCTTGATGACGCAAATATATTCAGCACCTCGACGATTCAGATCGATATAACCATCTCCGTCTGTCCATCCGTCTGTATGAACGCAGCACCCTCGTAAACCACAAAGCTAGAGATATGAAATTTGAAATTTGAAGACCATACGCATTACGAGTTTATCATTTCCTGGATACCTCATTTTGTTATGATTATAAATAAAATCGATATTTTTACTTGGTTTGTAAGCGTAGCTAAAATACATCAAAAAAATAAAAATTTCATTAACTAAACTCTGCTGGGATCGCTACGACGTTTGAGAACGTCAGGTACATTGTTCAAATCGTTCACGATATTCAGATGTTGTGGATAAGATTTTATCTCTTATGTCTTTGCTCAATTATTATGTATTTAATAGATTATGATTAAAATAAATTAAGTAAAACATAACTTATTAAATAAAACGTTTGGTAAATTGCCAAAAACACGTTGCCAGCAGGCCTAAGAATCGACGCATATATGTCATTTTTGTCTGTTGTAAGATCACAAGTATGATTGAATTTTATTATAAATATTAGGTGATACTTTAGTTTCGTATTTGTTCGAGTACTACAGTTGCGGTATTGTTCGAGGTTCGAGCCATGCCGATGTCAAAATTTGTTGAATTTTTTTTTTGTTTACTACAGGAAGTGACGGTATCGGAGGAGTTGATGCGCTTTGATACGTAGACGTTGGTTCGAGTATAGGTGCGCTAATTTCCGATTATCTTTTTTATACTCTGAAATTGGAACGTCGGAGCATAATGATTTTGTTAAAGTGTATGTAATAGGCAGAAAGAGATGTGGCAAACCCCATAAAGTGTATAAATTCTTGATCTGTCTGTATGTCCGTCCGTCCGTTAGTCTGTTCGATCTCAGAATCTATAAGACATAGAGACGACATCATTTGTAGGTCAAGTACTAAAGACTTGTGCTTATCAAGCACATACATATAAATGACATATTCACGCTCTGAAAGTTTGATTCAGAAAGTACATATACAAAAACATTTTTTCAACAATGAATTTATGCGTATGTCCGTTCGTATGTGTGTGTGCATGTGTTGCTTTTATATATTTATATTTGTATATAAGTACACATGTTTTTGAAGCATAGAATGATTGGAATATCCGCCCTTCGTATGGTTTAAGGGATCTCCTAGTCGAGCATTTATTTGATTCTGAATGTAAGGGTTCGAATCCTCCTTGAATATAAATCAAAACTGCGTCGGCCACCTACAGTTTTCTTACTTGTTTTGATCTTGGGATCTAGCATCAATAGTACTCCAGATTAATAAGAATCTCTATAAATCCATATATATTCAGATACGATTTTCCATGTCCCCAGTGGGCAAGATGGATAGTGCACAAAACTTATGTACTCATTTCACTTCGTGATACTGTCCGTGTTGCTGTCCGCCGCCTGCCCGTCTGTCCGTTTGAATACAATCCTTTTCACCGCTATTGACTTGAGTTTTGGAAAATATACTCGCCTCAGAAAGTGCATTTTCCCGTATCTCAGAATTCATGTTATTTGACGTACCATCTAAGTTCCATATTTTTTTTAGCGTAAGCTTCCAAATTTAGCAGTTACGTTACCTTAGACTGCTTTTGAGGATTGTCAAAAAATTACATTTCTTCGGTAACTGGGTGTGTAGCAAATCGAATTTGAAAATATAATGGTTTTCACAAATTCAGCTATATTTTGAGCACTATAGCTTGACTTGAAATTGGAACTTGAGATTTGGAATATATAATCTGGTTGACAAACCAAAACCTATAAGATATGGGGATATATCTACGCCCACTAGGGGCGTAGCTAATTGGGAAAAAATGTGTCTTCTACAGTTTTACAGCTACGAAGTCGAAATTTAATGAATAAATTACTGTTGCCCCCATCTATTGATTTGCCAGTAGTAGGTAGTGATTAGACCGTGAATGAGTATTCTGCATTCGGTAGCTCCCGACTGCATCGTTCTTACTTAATTTTTAATAATTTTTGAAAATATTTTAAAAATTCACTTCAATCTCTTTTTAGAGCAACTTGACCGAATTGAAGAAGGCATGGATCAAATTAATGCCGATATGAGAGAAGCTGAGAAAAACTTAAGTGGCATGGAAAAATGTTGTGGCATTTGTGTACTACCCTGCAATAAGTAAATAAAAAATAAACATTTTTGTCAATTGAATATATTTGATTTTAATTAAAAATATCATTAAAAAGTATCTTTCATACATTGATATAATCATTTGATACATACATCTGACTGTTCTTCTTGGCATTATTCATATCTTATTAATTTAATTAAAGTCTATTTAAATATGAAATAATACTGTGTTCCATAAAATGTGTTGTCTTTGGAAAAGTGACCAATGTCTTTTGTTTTTATACCCTGAACCCATTGAAAATGGAAACTCAGAGTAAAATGTTTTTGTGAAAATGTATGTAACAGGCAAAAGGAGGCATGGCCCCATAAAAAATATATATTCTTGATCAGCAAACAACAAAAGCTAGAGATCGGAAATTTTAAATGTATACTGTGTATACCATACGCAGTTCGAGCTTACCATTTTTTCCAAAATCCATCCCATATATGCCTTTAAAATGAGAGGGTTCAGATTAACAGTGTGTATCCGTGTAATGAATACAAAGATATTGCAATCTTTGGATTTTGGATACTTGTTTGTTATGTATCAATGATTATGTGATTATAATGATTATGAAGTCGGCTTTTTGCAGGGTTCAGGGTATCTCGTAGTCGAACAGTCTCGACTAGAGCACTCTTACTTGTTATACCATGACTTCATCGAAAATGGAAGTTCAGGGTATAAATTAAAATTAAATTAAAATTAAAATTGTATTTTTTAATCAAGACAACATTGAGTCTTGCTCACAAAGTCCTTCTTAATGTGGATATGTCCGAATGAGCGCAGCTATCTCATAAACCATTAGTTACAGACTTGAAGTCTTAAGTATGTATTCCTGTATACCATACGCAGTATTATATATATGTATATATTATATATATATATATATATATATATATATATATATACATACTAATATATATATATATATATATATATATATATATATATATATATATATATATATATATATATATATATATATATATATATATATATATATATATATATATATATATATATATATATATATATATATATATATATATATATATATATATATATATATATATATGATGCGCATTCGATGTATAAACAAGTAAAAACGCTGAATTCGGGCGAAACCTGCGTAACTGCTTGATACTCTGTTCCCATAGCGGCTTTTGGTATATTATTTTAGCTGTCCAAAACATGTTAAATAAATAATAATAAATAAATAATTATTTTATACCCTGAACGCATGTAAAATGGGAAATCAGGGTATAATGGTTTTGTTAAAATTAATGTACAGGCAGAAGGGGGCATGGCAGACTCTATAAAGTATATATATTCTTGATCGACGAATCGATTCGATATAGCGCGTTGCGTCTGTCCGTCAGTCTTGAAGCGATCGAGCAATATCAATCTGCGCCATCTAACCAGGACAACCTTTGACTGGAACCGAGTTCCAAAAGAGAGTCGAGACTATGACAAACCGAATAAAAAGTGTCATAGGTAATAAGGGTCTGTAGACAAAATATTAATTTTTATCATTATATCATATATGTCAATTTGTTAAGAATGAAAGACATATTATTAGAAAAAACAATTTTTTAATAATAATAATAATAGTAATATTAGTAATAATAGTAATAATAGCAATAATAGTAATAATAGTAATAATAGTAATAATAGTAATAATAGTAATAATAGTAATAATAGTAATAATAGTAATAATAGTAATAATAGTAATAATAGTAATAATAGTAATAATAGTAATAATAGTAATAAAAGTAATAATAGTATTAATAGTAATAATAGTAATAATAGTAATAATAGTAATAATAGTAATAATAGTAATAATAGTAATAATAGTAATAATAGTAATAATAGTAATAATAGTAATAATAGTAATAATAGTAATAATAGTAATAATAGTAATAATAGTAATAATAGTAATAATAGTAATAATAGTAATAATAGTAATAATAGTAATAATAGTAATAATAGTAATAATAGTAATAATAGTAATAATAGTAATAATAGTAATAATAGTAATAATAGTAATAATAGTAATAATAGTAATAATAGTAATAATAGTAATAATAGTAATAATAGTAATAATAGTAATAATAGTAATAATAGTAATAATAGTAATAATAGTAATAATAGTAATAATAGTAATAATAGTAATAATAGTAATAATAGTAATAATAGTAATAATAGTAATAATAGTAATAATAGTAATAATAGTAATAATAGTAATAATAGTAATAATAGTAATAATAGTAATAATAGTAATAATAGTAATAATAGTAATAATAGTAATAATAGTAATAATAGTAATAATAGTAATAATAGTAATAATAGTAATAATAGTAATAATAGTAATGATAGTAATAATAGTAATAATAGTAATAATAGTAATAATAGTAATAATAGTAATAATAGTAATAATAGTAATAATAGTAATAATAGTAATAATAGTAATAATAGTAATAATAGTAATAATAGTAATAATAGTAATAATAGTAATAATAGTAATAATAGTAATAATAGTAATAATAGTAATAATAGTAATAATAGTAATAATAGTAATAATAGTAATAATAGTAATAATAGTAATAATAGTAATAATAGTAATAATAGTAATAATAGTAATAATAGTAATAATAGTAATAATAGTAATAATAGTAATAATAGTAATAATAGTAATAATAGTAATAATAGTAATAATAGTAATAATAGTAATAATAGTAATAATAGTAATAATAGTAATAATAGTAATAATAGTAATAATAGTAATAATAGTAATAATAGTAATAATAGTAATAATAGTAATAATAGTAATAATAGTAATAATAGTAATAATAGTAATAATAGTAATAATAGTAATAATAGTAATAATAGTAATAATAGTAATAATAGTAATAATAGTAATAATAGTAATAATAGTAATAATAGTAATAATAGTAATAATAGTAATAATAGTAATAATAGTAATAATAGTAATAATAGTAATAATAGTAATAATAGTAATAATAGTAATAATAGTAATAATAGTAATAATAGTAATAATAGTAATAATAGTAATAATAGAAATTAAAGTAATAATAGTAATAATAGTAATAATAGTAATAATAGTAATAATAGTAATAATAGCAATAATAGTAATAATAGTAATAATAGTAATAATAGTAATAATAGTAATAATGGTAATAATAGTAATAATAGTAATAATAGTAATAATAGTAATAATAGTAATAATAGTAATAATAGTAATAATAGTAATAATAGTAATAATAGTAATAATAGTAATAATAGTAATAATAGTAATAATAGTAATAATAGTAATAATAGTAATAATAGTAATAATAGTAATAATAGTAATAATAGTAATAATAGTAATAATAGTAATAATAGTAATAATAGTAATAATAGTAATAATAGTAATAATAGTAATAATAGTAATAATAGTAATAATAGTAATAATAGTAATAATAGTAATAATAGTAATAATAGTAATAATAGTAATAATAGTAATAATAGTAATAATAGTAATAATAGTAATTAAAGTAATAATAGTAATAATAGTAATAATAGTAATAATAGTAATAGTAATAATAGTAATAATGGTAATAATAGTAATAAAAGTAATAATAGTAATAATAGTAATAATAGTAATAATAGTAATAATAGTAATAATAGTAATAATAGTAATAATAGTAATAATAGTAATAATAGTAATAATAGTAATAATAGTAATAATAGTAATAATAGTAATAATAGTAATAATAGTAATAATGTAATAATAGTAATAATAGTAATAATAGTAATAATAGTAATAATAGTAATAATAGTAATAATAGTAATAATAGTAATAATAGTAATAATAGTAATAATAGTAATAATAGTAATAATAGTAATAATAGTAATAATAGTAATAATAGTAATAATAGTAATAATAGTAATAATAGTAATAATAGTAATAATAGTAATAATAGTAATAATAGTAATAATAGTAATAATAGTAATAATAGTAATAATAGTAATAATAGTAATAATAGTAATAATAGTAATAATAGTAATAATAGTAATAATAGTAATAATAGTAATAGTAATAATAGTAATAATGGTAATAATAGTAATAAAAGTAATAATAGTAATAATAGTAATAATAGTAATAATAGTAATAATAGTAATAATAGTAATAATAGTAATAATAGTAATAATAGTAATAATAGTAATAATAGTAATAATAGTAATAATAGTAATAATAGTAATAATAGTAATAATAGTAATAATAGTAATAATAGTAATAATAGTAATAATAGTAATAATAGTAATAATAGTAATAATAGTAATAATAGTAATAATAGTAATAATAGTAATAATAGTAATAATAGTAATAATAGTAATAATAGTAATAATAGTAATAATAGTAATAATAGTAATAATAGTAATAATAGTAATAATAGTAATAATAGTAATAATAGTAATAATAGTAATAATAGTAATAATAGTAATAATAGTAATAATAGTAATAATAGTAATAATAGTAATAATAGTAATAATAGTAATAATAGTAATAATAGTAATAATAGTAATAATAGTAATAATAGTAATAATAGTAATAATAGTAATAATAGTAATAATAGTAATAATAGTAATAATAGTAATAATAGTAATAATAGTAATAATAGTAATAATAGCAATAATAGTAATAATAGTAATAATAGTAATAATAGTAATAATAGTATTAATAGTAATAATAGTAATAATAGTAATAATAGTAATAATAGTAATAATAGTAATAATAGTAATAATAGTAATAATAGTAATAATAGTAATAATAGTAATAATAGTAATAATAGTAATAATAGTAATAATAGTAATAATAGTAATAATAGTAATAATAGTAATAATAGTAATAATAGTAATAATAGTAATAATAGTAATAATAGTAATAATAGTAATAATAGTAATAATAGTAATAATAGTAATAATAGTAATAATAGTAATAATAGTAATAATAGTAATAATAGTAATAATAGTAATAATAGTAATAATAGTAATAATAGTAATAATAGTAATAATAGTAATAATAGTAATAATAGTAATAATAGTAATAATAGTAATAATAGTAATAATAGTAATAATAGTAATAATAGTAATAATAGTAATAATAGTAATAATAGTAATAATAGTAATAATAGTAATAATAGTAATAATAGTAATAATAGTAATAATAGCAATAATGGGGCCGTGCCGATTGTGATAGTGTTTAGTCGGTAGTATTTAAGCCGCGGCGTTACTTCCTTCGTGTGATCGATAAGGTTGCTGGAGGATTGTGTCGATACCAGGCAATCCGATTTCCAAAATCGTCGCAGTAAGTTTCCTCTGTTGTTGTTGCTGCAGCGCACATAGCAACTGTCGGAACTGATGAGTAAAGTTTGCCAGCTATTATTAGAGCCTAATTTAGAACTCTGCATTGTTAGTAATTTTGAGCTCTTTTTAAATTACTCCGGCAGTCTATTACCCTAGATTGGTACCCAAGAAACGTTGTATATTTTATGGATTGGTATGTCCTTCACAATATGTGGTAACACGAATGCCTTTATTCGCGTCCTGTTCTCAGATCTGATAAGAACATTGACCCTGAATTTCATTGAACTTGGATTTTCTCCGATGCCTTGTTGAATTTTTGACTGCAAGTTACAATGTTTTTACAGCTCTATCAGAAATCACGTTGATCTGTTGCACATTATTTTTTTTTCCGTCCGTCCGTATGATCGCAGCGATATCGTAAACCACAAAAACTAGAGATCTGAAATTGTAAATATACAAGTTTACTCGTACCTGTGTACGAGCTTACAATTTTTTTTTTAGCTCATCCCATTTCTTTATTATCGATAAAAATTGATAATTTGACTTTATTGCTTAAGCGTAATTCGTTATCTTTATATATCCGTTTAATGAATACAAAGATTTTATAATTTCAAATACGAGAGAGTTGTTTTGCCATATGCATACACATGAAAGATTGATCACGATAGTACAAGAAAAATTATTCAACAAATAGTTATTTTCGCAATATGGAGTATAGCTTAATTTATAGACTTCTATTATTAAAATAATTATATGCTATATCGATATCGAGCGCTATACCGAAATGCCGAAATATATTTATATATGTATATATCTTCATCATTATAATTAAAATTTGTAATAACAGAAACATTTAAATTTTTCAGAAGCCAATCTTTTAAAGAAGATGACGGTACATGGAAAGGCAATGATGATGGAAAAGTTGTAAACAATCAACCACAAAGGGTAATGGATGATAGAAACGGAATGATGGCTCAAGCTGGCTATATTGGGAGGTATAATTTTTAGTTGTTACCTCGCTATTCGTACAGTATTTTCATACAGTGAACCCATTTAAAATTGAAAATCAGAGAACAATGCTTTTTTTTATATTATTATATATATATTATATTATATTAAGAAGGAGGCCTGGCAAACCCCATAAAGAATATATATTCATGATCAAGATGACAAGCTTTGTTGTTTTAGCTTTGTTGTTTTAGCTTTGTCTGTCTGTCTATCCGTCTGTCAGTTTTCCATCTTTTCGTCTGTTCGTGTATATGAACTCGTTGATTTGTGAACCCATAAGAACTGGTGACTTGAAATTATTTTAAATTAGTTTAAAAAATTTGATAACTATTAACGTTTAATTGTTATGGATTAAAAATTTTCTTGAAATTCGGTTATAAAATTATATCTCGTATGTCGTTGAATGTTTATGGGATCTGCCACGCCTCCTTCTGTTATTTCATATATTTCAGCAAAACCATTATTAGGTAAATATTTAAAATCGCAGTGTTTTCCTATATTATATAGCAAATATGAATATTGATACTTGATGTGCTTTTACAAAAATTGCTATGAGTTGAGACGATTAGGATTACTTTAATCTTGGTAAAAATACATCATGTACTCATATATAGTGGGAATGAAAAACTATCTGAAAGTGTAAGCCATCGTTTAATTTAAGGCATCTTTTGTGCGTCATTATTAACTCGAATCGTCTGTAAGCTATCGAAACTTTTATATAACGAAAATTTCAGCTTTTTATCCTGCTGTTAAAAGCTGATTTATTAATAAATACACAAAATAATATTTTTTCAAGAATAACAAACGATGCAAGAGAAGATGAAATGGAGGAAAATATGGGTCAGGTTAATACCATGATAGGTAATCTCCGAAATATGGCGTTGGATATGGGCTCCGAGCTGGAAAATCAAAATCGTCAAATAGACCGGGTTAATCGCAAGGTATATAACATTTTATATATGTTTTATTATATATTTTATTTAAAATAGAGAAATATTCAAATTAATTACGTTGAGAAATATGTTATATCTCTTTTTAACGTTTTAGTATATATGATAGAAATAAATTATCAATTGGCCCGCGTATTGCCAAAGCCGCTGATAGAGAAAAAAATTCCGGAAAACTTTTGTTTATTTGAAAAAAAAAACGAAAGTAATATCAGTGCAAACTACTAAAAGCAACTTAAAAAGTGAAATTAACTAAACAACTGAATAAAGTGAACTAAACTACTAAAGATAACCAAACCAATTAAATACAAGTAAAACAAATAAGAAAACTATAGTCGGGGTGATAGACTAAGAGGTACCCTAAACCCCCAAAGATCTATGTTTTTAAATATACGTAGTTATATATTTGTAAACACAGAAAAAAGGGAAACATAAAAATTGCAGCGTGATTCGAACTCGCTCTTTCAAAATCAAATTTGTTAAAAAAAAGAAAAAAAATTTGAGCCTACACCTTAAACTCGAGATGCATCACCAACACCTTCTTTCACATCGCCACTTCATTGTTATAGCGCCATCTAGCAAATTTGAGGAGCAGTTGAAAATTCTAAGAATATAAGACAATGAGGTGCTGCTGGCCATGTGGTTTGTCAATTGGCCGGTCAAACCTTTTTTTCAAAACTTCTATTATCATAATATATCATAATCATATTTATTATACATAAATACATATGTATGTATATACATGAAGGCGAGACTTTCACAACTACGTTTGATTCTAGAATGCGGAATGTTCATTAGTTAAGGTTAACAATTCAATGACATTAATAACACTGCAAATTCTTAAAAGCGTGGAAATTAACAAAAATTATATTTAAATATTACTTCATATGTTAGACAACGAACATTAGAAAAAAGATATCGTTATTGGCAGAGAAATATTATCATATGGTTTCTTTTGGGCGCAACAATTTGTTATTAGGAGCGGCAACTCGCCCAATATCTTAGCATGTTGAGAGAATTTCTTTCAGTTTTGCTCTTCCTTTACACGCATATTCATTCTCATGGCGCAGCAGCTCAGCATTGCTTAGCCAGCGCGCGTAGATCGAACAGAAAGGAACCAAACTATCGCTCGCTTAGTGCAGATGCTCGTGCGTTGAAAGTTCTGCAAGTGAAATCTAGATTGGCTATTACATACATATAGTTTCGGATAGCACAACTGCCAAAGCCGCTTGCTCGCGTCTAGACAAACTATTATATTATTTAAATTCTCCCTAAAAGCTATCTAAAAAATATCGGTATCTGAACAGTTTCTATGTCATTATGTTATCAAGAAAATTTGAATTTTGATTGTTAGGAGAAAAATTGTAAGCGTTTGTGGAAACGATGAGAGCTTCAATTGAACAATAATCTTGTCGAAGATACTAAGGAAAAATAACAGTGGGCTACGAACGTTCGACCGAGACTCTCGCATTCTCATATGAAGCATCACCATAGGTGCGTTCGTAGCACACTGTCTGGGACGTACCATATTTTCATTACACGAGCCTAAAGATAGTGAGCCGAGAAAATACGAAGTTCAGTGGTTGCAACGACACAGATTCAGAGAATTCTAGATGTCTAGTTTATGTGTTGTATGGTTAGTGATAAAACATATTGGCTCCCCTTATACAAGTGCCATAATTATGGTGAATAAAAAGAATCTCATCGTCTATGTGTTGAATATCATGAATTAAATTCCAATACAGCAACTCATAAATACCATTTGCCTCATATATCAGATCAGATTGCCAATTATTTTTCATGTTTTGACATGGTAAGCGGATATTAAAAAATTCCTTTTGAATGAAGATTCAATATTAACTCAGATGGTCGATAAGATTTTTGTCAATGCCGTTTGTGGTTGTTTATATAGACTACGTATTGATAGTAGCTTCAACGAAAAGTGAAGCAATAGAAAGGCTAAAGATTACCCTTGATATACTCAAGAAAAAAAATAAAAAACTGCTAACTGTTCAATATGAAGGATATGAATTAAGTGCGGATGAAATTGGTCCTAATTCTCTAAAAATGTCAGCATTGACTACCCTACCACCTCAATCAATGACTACTTTAATACAACTTATTGGTCTTTCGGCAATTTTTGGAATAATTTTCTTGTTTTACGAAAATCTTATATATTTTAATATTAAAAAAAAAAAATTTAGTCGGAAGCCAAAACAAATTCCAAAAAAAGTTATTTCCATTCTTAATCAGGCTTAGAAATTTTGATCCGTAATATCAAATCTAATTGCATATTATGTTGTTCAATATTACAGTAAGGCCACTTCGCCTGGGTTTATTTACAGTCGTTTACATTTGATGTTTAGTATAGAGAAGGAAAATGAATGGCTCACAATAATTTTATTGCAAGAAATCTCCCTTTGATTGATTGGGCTATTGGAAACTGTTTTCTACCAATTGCTGAACAACGCACAATAAAGCATTTGCCAGCAGAGCGTGGCAAAACTCAATATTTAGATTGACCAAGCTATTGACCAAGTTGATCACAGAATCTGTTAGATAATTTATCAGAGGGACAGAATCTGACTTTTAAAAATAGATGAATTTTAAGGGTAAATTCATTCAAAGTTGAGCAAATTAGTAACATGAACACTCGCGATCATTCGTTCGATTAGTAATGATGTTGTAGCGAACAACAATCGAATAACTTTCGTGTACTGTCTTTTCGTATCAGAGCTCTAATTATAGAACTTTGCGGTGCATTTCGTAAAGCAACAAAAACTTTTTTTACATTTTAATCTTATTTGCATCTCACGAAATTTTGCTTGCTGCGAGTACTTCAACACTCAATTGCATTCACCAGCTATGATCGTGATGACGTCTAATGTCAATAGCCCCGACGTAACCGAAAAATTAAAGGCAGATATTCAAGCCCGGCTCAACATGGTTATGGATAATAGACAAGCGTTACTAAAATATATATTAATAAAAATGCCATTGATATAGCCTCTGTGCACGGTACCAACAACAACAAAGAAATCATTGAGCGTAAACAGCAGACTTCAAGCCATAAAAAAGAAGCTGTTTGTCGATAAACCAAGCACCAGCAAAGTCACATAATTGATTCACAATGCTTGAAGTCGACAAAGGTGAGCTCAGCAGCTCCAATATTGACTGACCAGCCTGTAGAACAACCAAAGCTTCAACCGCTTCCCAATCTGTGGCACTATTTCTGCACTTAGTAGATAAAGTTATCGAAGCTAAGTCTTATGTCATCAAGCCAGGGCGAAACGATATTGAGTTATACCTCAGTGCAGTCATAAGCTATTTTACAAAGCTGGGATTGGAGTTTCACTGCTACCAGCTTAAGCAAGACAAGCCGTACAGAGTTTGCGACTGCGCAAGTTTCAGGCTCCAATGCAAAAACGCAATCCTGCACAGCCACCCATTGCGGCAACAGGCTCTGCCCAACCCCAGAGGAAAGATTTCAGCTTGAGCACAATAAGGCCTATCGTATGCGCAGGCAGTTACACTTACAGTACTGATCACTTATGTGGCACAGTATTCTGGCAGTTACTGCAACAACGACAGTGCCAGTGGTTTTAATACCGAATTCAAATCTATGCAAGAATTGCAAACCCAGCAGGGAAACATTCTGGCTATCTTAACTATGAATGGTCTCAAATAATGGCATTTGTTGTGGACGTCTCAGAAATTGGGTGTGTTCCTCTCACATAAAAACATTGATATGATGTTTATTTTTTTTTATTTTTAATATAACCTACAGGTGAATGGAACCCTGAGTATTGAAGAATCCTTGCAGTTGTCCTCTAACCACTTACCACTAATAATTACAGTTCATACGCAGCCACAGCCCTAGGAAACGGTTACTACCGGTAGGATCGGTAGGATCTCTACATCCAGATCTTAGCCTTACACGCCTGTAGTATTATCAATGCATTGGAGCGAGATGAATCGTCTGCCGACGCAGAATTTCAGCTTTGGAAATTTACTCGCAAAATTAAAAGGCAGCCAATGCGTCGAAACCCCATACACTGCACTTTTGCAAATTGCCTCATGGGAATTGAGCCGAGGCCCTTGTAATTCACGCAGATTATAACCGCCGAGCCCTCAGATGTAGCATCAACTGAAGACATCGTCCTCTCATCTCTCACGGTCGACGTCCAGATCTCAGCATCTCATATATGGCAGAGTTCTTACAGCACTGCCTAGTTTAAAAATAGATTTTCTCACTGTCCTGTGCAACGCTATACTTTGCATTCAGCACTTTCCAGGTTGCTGGAAGCGCGCCATGATAGTTATGATTCCAGATCCCAGCAAACCCGTGGGCGAAACTTGATTGTACAGACAAATTAGCCTATTGCTCTTCAAAGTGTTTGAAAGAATTCTTCTTGGACGAGTTCTGACACACCTAGGAAACCGGGAAGGCATTCCAAATTATCAGATTGGCTTTACGAAGCAGCATGGAACACCGCAACAGGTACACAGAGTTGTACACTAAATCCTAAGAGCTTTTGAAGAAAAAATGTACTGCTCCACCGTCTTTTTGGATATTAAACACGAGCTTGATCGTATTTGGCACCTGTGACTACTGCTCAAAGTATAGGACAGCCCCATTTTTCACCCTGCTGTCCTCATATTTAACCAGGACAGCTTTCGAAGTTTTAAGGGGCAGGCATTATCCTCGCCTACGCCAAACAGAGTTGGAGTTCTACAGGGTAGTGTTCTTGGACCAAAACTCTACACATTGTTCAAGGCAGAGATGCCAACTTCTCCTCTGATATGAGAACGGCCGATGGAACCGTAATAGCACATCTGCGCAAGAAGTCTCTGCTACTCTGCAGACATACCTGTATTCTTTCGGATGCTGGGCAAAAAGGTGGTGTATCACAATCAATTCCCAAAAGTCCGTTCACGCCACCTTTACCAAAAGAAGAATTGATTGTCCTAATGTGTCACTGGGATCTCCAATCCCGAAAGTGTAATAAAATATTTAAGAAACGATTGGAAGCTAAGATCCTCCAGAAAATTATCGTATAACAGCAAAGTCATCATCTACCTAGGCTATAGTAGTTCCTACATTTCTATATGGCATACTTTATTGGGATTTTCGGCACGGGCATTTATAAACAAAATCCAAATTTTGCAGAATACAAGACTATGAAGATGGACTGGAGCAAACTGGGTTGTGAGAAATTCAATGCTACATAGAGATCTTGAAATTTCTACAATCGCAGAACTGATTGGGCGACACAGTGCCAGATAGACTTGTTGAGCATCCAAATCATCTCGCAGTAATTCTGGCCGTCAAAAATAACAGGCGAAGACTAAAAAGGCTACATCCTTTGAATAGTCGGGTAACCATCTGATCTTTGAAACTTATAGAATATTTTAGAATGAATAATAAATTATTAATTATCATGTTTATACCGGCATACTGGCCCACCTCATAGTTAAGGACTAGAGCTGAATGCGCTATAGAGTCTTAGACAATAAGCTGTAACAATGAATAGGCAAATAAAAGAAATAAATAAGAGTGTTCTAGTCAACACTGCTCGACACTTATACATACACATAAATACGCGTACATCAGCACGCCCTCTGCTTACTGCGCAGCTTATGCAGCGGCTGCGCTTGGGCTGCAGTAAGGGCTATATTGTGAGAACTTAATTGCTGACTAATTTTTATTGTAGATGGACTATCGTAATCAAACTTTTAGAATATGAAATTATATATACATTCATATTTATGTATTTTAAAAAAGCACAAGTCTTTAGTATTTAAAATACGGCGTGGTATCAAAAATACACAAATTCCAAAATCTTTGTATTCATTACACGGACATAATTATAAATCTGAAGTATCTAGCTTTAACGATTTACGAGTTACGGTTAAAAAACGAAGTAAAGTTCTCGATTTATATTAATGATAAGGAAATGGAATGAGTTATCGTAAAGAAATAATGAACTCGTACTGCGTATGGTATACACGAGTATACGTTTAAAATTTCAGATGTCTAGCTTTTGTGGCTTGCGAGATCGCTGCGTTCATACAGACGAACAGATAGCCGGACATCGCTATATCAACTCGATTCGTCGAGCTGATCAAGAATATATATACTTTATGGGGTCTGATAAGCCTCCTCCTTATTGTTACATACATTTTGACAAAACCAATATACCCTGATTTCCAATTTTGAATTAATTCAGGGTATAAAAATTTTTTTGTTATGACTCCTGTTGAGAATAGCAGCTGGTCATGGTTTATTGTACGGTAAATCGAGTGACAAACGCAAGCTTTATGAGATTGACTATTACCGTTCAATTGTTTGAGATGAAAAGCCGTATCTAGATTCAGTAATAAATTTATATCTCGTACATCTTTAGAGCTAAAGTTTCAAAATTTTGCATTTAGTTGCTTTTATATTTTATACAAACATTTGCATATGTGTGTATATAGATTTTCTAGTTGTCCAGTCTGTGTTTTGTATGGTTACTGATACAAGAGGAGATTTCGCGTTAAAAAAAATGAGTAGAGAAATCAAATGAAGTTAAACCCAAAGTTTAGATGGGTTTAATAGGTTGATAATACACACACCATTCTTATAGCCATGTCCGTCTGTCTGTCTGTCTGATCGTCCGTCCGTCCGTCTGTTCGTACGAATGAACGCGTCGATCTCAAAACCAAGCAGAGCTATAGACTTGAAATTTATTATCGATTAACGAAATGCAGATTTAAAATTATATCTCGTACATCCTTAGAGTTAGAGTCATCATGTTTTGTACATGAAGTTATATTTTTTTATAAAATTTCGATTTGTGTTATATTTTGGATACCACGCCTTCTTCCGCCCCAATTTGCAAAAAACGTATTTCAAATACTAGAGACTTTCGCATTGTGAATGTCATGATCACGCTCTAAAAATTTGATAGCGGAAGTCCATCTAGAAGTCAAAAAAGTTTCCATAATATAGCGCCTATTGCAGCCCAAGCTCAGTCACTGCGTTAGCAGTTAGCAGAATGTGTGCTTTCGATAGGTGATAAAAAATTAGTAGACTTACCACTCATCAGATAGCTAGGAGAAAATCTTGTTATGGTATGAGCCGTTTTATTGTACTTTCTTACACATTCTTCTGCGTTTTTCGACCAAGCCTTTCTTTTTTTATTATCACCATTAAGCATAAATCTTATTCTTTTTACTACAGTTTGGTTTACATGCTCGTTAAGGACATTTGAAAAAGGCACATCAACTACGGTTAGAATTATTTTAATTTTTTCCTCTCTAAGGTAGTTTTTAAATTTTTGGATTGATGCCTGGTTATTGATCTGCCAGTAATAATTTAATGGAATGTTCCTTCGGGACTTTATTTTTATTAATTTTATGAAGTCATGGACGAGTTGATCTTTCGTGCATAAAATATAACCGAATCTAGTGAAATGAGTTACTAATAAATGCAAATATCTTTTTGTAGATCGTTTTCCACCAAATCCACCAATTGTGTTTAAAGATTATTTGTAAAGGCCTTTTCTGCTGGACCTAAATACGACAATACAAATTTTTTGTTTAGTCGTGTCTTATTTTTTATACAAATTACACATCTTTTGAAGAATAATTTTATATTATCAGATTCATGCCGTGCTGTATACAATGGTTTCATTTTTGCTTCTATTAAGCTTTTTCTAATATGACAGTACTCCCTGTGAATTGTATCTATCATTATTTTACTATATTCTTCACTTAGAACTTTTTTTTCACTCTTTCCATCTCGTTTGTAAGCAATATCATTTTCTATAATTTAAGCTCGTGTTTTGTTGCTGGTCATTGTTTATATCCTGACTGCTTAAATTATTTAGTTTTTTATTTGTCTTCATTATATTCGTAGTAGAGATGGGCATTGACCGTGCCGTGTCCGTTCCGTGCCGTGCCTATTTAAAAAAATTCCGTGTTGGGCCGCTTACGAAAAATTGCCGTGTTTTACCGTGCCAAAGTCTAAAAGCACGGTAGGCACGGCAGGCACGGCAGGCACGGCAGGCACGAAAAGCACGGTACAGAAAGAACCACTGTCAAGATTTTGAATTTAAATATGGCAGCATAGATAAGTAGGCCTAGTTTTATCCAAACTGTCAGAACTCGTTGGAATTGCACGTATATTATGTTACACAGCATTTTTGAAGTCCAAGAAGAAGTGAAAACCTATTATTAACTAAAAACGAACTCAGCCGCATTGCAAATTTAGATTTTACCTCACTTGAAAGCCTGATTACTTTTCTTAAAGATTTTAAAGAGTGCTCTGAAAAATTAAGCAGTGACAAAAATCCAACTTTGCATATTTACCCCTTATTCAAAAGTTGCTTGAAAATTGAAAGGTTAGAAACAGGATTTTCTCCATCCGCCGTCCCATTGGTTGGCTTATTTTTGAATCCTTCGTATAAAGAAAGCAAGCAGAGCGTATAGCAGTCTCATTAAAAAACCAAGCTATCGCAACAAATGCTAATGCGTTTTCCAAATTCATGGAAATATAAAAATTGAAAAAAGCTCTGTAGATATAAAAATTGATAAATATTTAGCAATGACTGAGTCTTGTGACACAAATGTTTTAAATTTCCGGAAAAAAAAACACAATACTGTATGATGTTTGCAAGCATTGGCAAGAAATATTTTAAATATTCCAGTAAGTTGCCGATGCGATCGATTTTTTTCTACTTCTGGCATAATTTTAAATGAAAAACGAACAAGCCTGAACAGTAACAACTTAGATCAAATATTATTTTTCACATAAAAATATGCACTCACTTTAATGAAAAATGTTTAAATTTATTAAATAGCATTAATAAAATACTTAAAAATACAAAAAAAAAATTGGGCTAAAATTTTATTTGATTAAAAGCGCCCGTGTTTGTCTGAGCAGTGTCAGTGCGTGCCCTGCCTCTAAAAAAATTCCGTGTTGGGCTGCGTTTGGCTGTGTTGGGTTTTTACCAGCCGTGCCGTACCTCAAAAAGGAGGCCCATGCCCATCTCTAATTCGTAGTATTCGTTGACAAGATTTCTGATAAGGCAGTCGGCTTCGGTATTATCTTTTATAATATTGAAATTGTATTGAGAAAAATAGTGTGTCATGTCGCCCAATTCAGGATCTGTTCTGTTTTTTTTTTTTTTGTTTAAGTTTTCCAATGGTTTGTAGTCTGTGTAAACAATGAACTCATCACCAATTAGCCAATGTTGTTAAAAGTTTTAAGCTTTTTTTAATAGCCAGACATTCTAAAAGAACTACTTTCTGTTTTTTGAGAATCATTTAATTTTTTGGAAAAATAAGCTACAGGTTTTTGCTTTCCATCGTTTTGCGATTAATAGATCCAATACCTTTTATGCTTGCATCCGTGTATATGAAAGTAGAAGCTTTTTGATTAAAAATTGCCAAAATTGGTTTTAAGCATAAATATTTATTTACCTTATTGAAGGCAATTTCGCAATAAGTTGACCAATCGAACTTCACATATTTCCTTAGCAACTTGTGCAGAAGCATTGGGCAAAATGGAGGCGTTAGGGATGTATTTTCCGAAAAAAATTAATTTACCTAAGCACTGACGTATTTGTTTCTTATTTTGTGGTGAAGGGAAGTCTATTATAAATTTTAAATTGTCTTTTAAGGGAATTACGGTATATTTAGTAATGAAATGACCGAAATATTTCACCTAACTTGCAGCAAATTTGCATTTTGTACGTTTTAAACGGAATCCCTCCTTTAAAATTAAATCTATCAGTTGCTTCAATTGAATTAAATGTGCTTCGAACGTGGGAAAATAATTATATAATCTATATAATTCACAACAAAGTCTGATAAGTTGTTCTTATTATATTTACTAAAATTCATTGAAATGTTGCCATGTTCATCTTTCAACATATTTTTATTTTCCAATGTATTGTTTTTAGATTTGATTTCTTTTTGTAATTGCATATTTAAGTTTGAAACATGGGTCAATCCAAATCTTTTTTAGTGTCTAGTCCTAGGATCATATCATAATTGAAATCTTTATTGTTAAATACAAAAACATTTATTTTATCTTTTATATCGATGATATTTACATCGGTGTGATACAAATCATAAATACCCTTGCACTCAGTCTTTCCATTTAGTATTAATTTAACTTTAATAAGTGGGGGATATCTACTTTTTTGGATATTCTGTAGTATCAATTTATAATAAAGATTATTCTTTTATTCGTTTCAATTTTGTTTTTCTCGTTTTTGAACCAACATCAATCTGCAGGGCGATATGAATTTTTATTTCCTTTACTTTCACAAATCTTACACGGCTGTTTAAAATTGGATTTTGATTCCGTTTTAAATGATTTGGTTTTGTCTTCATTTATTTTAATAGATTTTTTATTAACACTGTTTTCATATTATCTCAGTTCACCGTATAACTCAACTACAACTTTCAATTTCAATGTAGGTTTAATTGACATAGAGCTAAACCAATCATTAATTGCATTATCTAATAATAGTTTTAAATCTTCAATATTTCTACATCATTTGTAATACCTAATCAATCACATTCACTTTTATATATTTGTAAACATTAGGTATGCATTTTTTTCCCTTCAAATTTATCTAGAATGTTTTTGTCAAATATTTTGTTTAAATTACTGCTTTTACATTCTTTTGTAGGCTCATCTCTCTCACATAATGTTTCAAAAAGTTTTATTAAAGTTTCATCTATTTGCTTAGTTGAGGTTTTTGTTGTGCTTTCTTCTCTAATAACGGTTTTGCAATGAATTTTGCAACTTTTTTTAACTCTGGTTACCTTATAAGTTTCGGGTGTGCTTTGTATGACTGGTACCCTTGTGAAATGTTGTATTCGTCTGTTATAGTTTTAATTATAATATTGTTTAATTTTTGGTCTTCATCATCAGCGACTATTTCAATTCAAAACTGTAGCTTTGTCATATTTCTTGTCCACATACGTAACAATTTTTGATTTATAATATGATTTGCTTTATTGAAACAGAAACTCAAATTAATTCGTCTAAAATAATAGGTTTTTTTTAATTATAAATGAAAAGATAAATTACATGTTACTAATCGAAAATAAGAGAATCAACAATTAAATGTTCATGCTCCTATTTAATATTCTTCCAGTTGAAGCTTAAATTATCATTTAGCTTATGATCTTTTTTGCTTAACACTTTCATTTCACTTTATTATTAAATGAATTTTTATTTTAACTTTAGTCTTTAAATTATTTATCTTTTTGTCACAAAAATGATCTTGATCTCAATCGATATATGGCTCCACCTTCCCATCAGCTGATTATCAAAGCTTACATATTTATATTAATTAAGTAGAATATTATTTCGAGTCGTGTGTGCTGAATGATAGGTGCTTTATTTTCTGAATGCACGCTAAAATCTAAACTTATATCATTTCTACATTTATAGATAAACCCGAACTTTGTCGCTGTGCCGGACGTCGATTGTGCAGTACGCTATTCTTGCAGCTCTGCACGTGTAGCTTCCTAAATCGGCTGGCTGGGGAGTCAGTGGCCTGAGTGCATAGTCAGCATTATTGCGTAAAAATAATACTGTATGACGAACTTAATCAGCTGTAGTTAAGTATTGTTAACTACTCCCTCCTGAAACTTAAAAGCGTCCTCGGTCTTTCCAAGATCCCTTAATACATTCGTCTAATGGATGAACCGTATACTATTATTGGCCTCTCTTTTACTTGAGACCTCAGTTTTTCGATGTGCCTTAGGTTTTCTTTATTTAGCTGGAGGAGGAAGGTCAGGCTCAAAATTTTTTAGTGTTCGGTGATGTTGAGCATCATGGATGATGCAGAACCGGGCGTCTTCTTGATGAAGCCCTTGAAGTTAGTAAACCAAGTGCAATTTACACATGCAACACGGTCGAATGCGATGAGGTAAGTCCCTGTAATCTTTGTTTCTGGCCCTTCGTCGATATTTACTCGGGCTGGGCTCTCGTTGATTAGAACGGCTACCTCGTCATTCTTTGATATTGGTGCTAGGTGGCTTCGCTGCGTGTCGCAATAGGCTATTGTGCTTGCGGTAGTTCTTGCGCACAAATGCTTCCCATTGTTTCCTTTACTAGACGATCCACGGCATGACTCCACTGCGATGATTTTTCCCTCGCAGTCTGCAACCACGTTCTCGGGGATCTGAAGTACTACTCCGACGTGGGCTACATGAAAAACAAAAACATTCTTAATATTATCTTAGGTTTAGGGAATTTAATAACAAAATGGACTTCCTCGTTATTTGCAAAAACATTAACAGTTTACAAACTTAAAATTTGGGTTACGCTAATATCTGTGAAATCTTTATTTCAAATTATTTTTCGGTCGCTGTGATTTGTGATTACTGGGTTTATATTATATATACGTTGTAGCGTCACTTTTATTATTGTCGTTTGGCATTGTTTTAGCGCAGCGAGTTTCGTTTACACACAGATCCCGAATACAACTGAACTGCCTGAGTTCCTCTAATTATCTTGTGCTTACCGAACCACACTCGGCGACAGCTACAGACGCTGTCGCCCCGCTAAAACGGGACTTTTCAAACTACAAAACAAGGCGACCAATTACGACGCATAAATTAGCAAAATCATACGCAGTCACATGCTGCACACTAAATACCCTGCACGCCTTTGCTATGCAAACTGCGCTTGTATGAGAACGAAGCAATCACCATACGCTGTCGTAGAACTCACATACTCTGTTCAAGGGTATAGAAACACAGGCCCGACTCACTCGCACACACACAAGTCAGCAGGCAGGCAGAAAGACAAATAGGAAAGTGGATAGAAAAGCATGCACATACAAAGTACACGCCGACACGTCGCCAACACATTCAAACTACTTATGCTTCGACATATATATATATATATATATATATATATATATATATATATATATATATATATATATATATATATATATATATATATATATATATATATATATATATATATATATATATATATATATATATATATATATATATATATATATATATATATATATATATATATATATATATATATATATATATTTAAGTCTATTCTAGTCCTCGTAAGGGGATACCGTCGGTAGATCCAGGTTGTTGGTTGATAATGTAGATTAGGTTGAGATACGGTTAAGTATCAGATCACTGGCCTTGTGGCTCAGCAGTTATTTAAGTCTATTCACTCCAGTAGTCCTCGTAAGGGGATACCGTCGGTAGATCCAGGTTGTTAGTTGATAATGTAAATTAGGTTGAGATACGGTTAAGTATCAGATCACTGGCCTTGTGGCTCAGCGATATATTAATTAATAAGTCAAGATTATACGACCAATTGCCGGAGCAAAGTTTATTCAACGTGCGTTAGCTTACGTTATTGCAACAGAACTGATTGTGACAATGAAATGAATAGAAGACTAAAGCTAAGTACATAAAGATCACGCCATGGGCTGTCAACCGCGCGGAGCTGTGCCAGCGTATTTATGTTCCGTTACAATGACTGCGATTGCGACATATAACGGAAACTACTAATGCCCGCGTATTTATGTTCCGTTACAATGTCTGCGACTGCGACATATAACGGAAACTGCTATTGCCCGCAATAGCATATTTTGCAGACGTTGCGTTCGCAGTGCAACCGAAATCCGATACGTTGATGCTCTAGCTGCGTGGGTTGCTCCGAACTTAACGCGAGGGTTGTTCGTTAACTTGGTTGTTAACTATTCCCCCTTTAAGTTCATTGCCGTCCTCGGTGATACGCAACTCCTGGATGAATCTCTGCAAATTAATCGAGGTGTTCTTCCGATACCAACATAGCCCAACTACGATGACGCTACAGAACAGGAGGCTGATAATTACTCCAATGGCGAACCAGAACTTGGGGGATCCGTTAGATGACATGTCGTCGCTTAGTTCCCTAATGGCGTGCAGGTTGTGTTCATTCATTCGCTGAAGTAGGGGTAGGCTTAACACGTGATCGTGTCCCGTAATGTTCAGTAAAGGTGAAGTCGGAATGCCAGGAACCATATCGACAGTTTTATCGTGGTTAAGATACGTGGTGTAGTTTATCATGGCGTTGCGGTCAAACGTTATGAGATTAGTTCTCCTGATGTATATTGTGGGGCATCCATCTATACTAACGCTCGCGGGCCGGTTGATGATGGTCATTCCTTCGTCAATCCTTGTAATAGGTTCCAGGTGACTGGGCTGCGTTCGGCATATGGATGATTCGCCTGAGTGTAATCCGCGGGCGCATGTATCATGCGCGGCTAGCTTGCAAAATGTTGCGTGGTTAGTTGTGACGCAATCGGTGGCAGCTTTTACTCCGTCCTTGCATTCAGCTACTATGTTATCGTGTAATCGAAGCACGGTGTTTTGATGTGCCACCGGAAAAATTATGATCTTTTAAAAACAAATCTTATATTAGGGTATTGTATGAAGGGTGCTGTCGGATTGAAATATTTTAATTTTTGATACTGCCATTAAACTAACTATGGAGACCTCTGTGAGCTGTTCAGTGAAAATAGATTTTAAGTCTTTATGATCAAAAATAGTTGGATTTATTATATCTGATTTGGCAAGCGTAATTGTAAGCACAAGGTTTTGAATTTCTCTGATAAGCATTCTATTTCTTGCTAAAAGTGTTTCATACAAATGTGGGGTGTCAACCATTTCAGACTTTTTAGCTTTGATTATTCTATTAACTGTCTCTGTGAGCAGGTTGATTTGTTTCTGAGTTTCTGTGTTGATTACAATCTGCCTATTATTTGATTCTATTAATTGTGTTTCCGAATTTCGAATTTTCTCCAAGTCAGACGCATCAGGCGTTCCAGCTATTACTTTTAGTGCTATGCCTAGGAAATCTAAGCTTCTTGCTATTCTGTGGTGTATTGTTAGAGTGGACAATAAGTTTTGGACATGTTCTATGTCTACTTCTAAAAGCTTTCGCATGTGAGAGAGGGGAAATAGTTCGGATAATTTTATGGTATCGTCTATGATGGCTGCGAATTCTGTTAAGTTAGTCGAGTGTCGTATGAATTTACTTTGCTCCCATAGTAAAACACAACCGTCTAGCACAGGAATGTATTTCGCATTTGAGAAGTCGGTGATGCGCGCCCCCGCTGCGGTTAGAATTGACAGTATTATGATGGTCAACCTGTAGGAAATGTGAAACGAAGTTATATTAACTGTGTGGAACCAAAAAAAAAATTTTTGTAGTTTATTTAAGGTTGTCCTTATGGACCACCCTCCCCTTAATAAGTACAGACGTCCCTAGGTCTGCTTGTATGTGTCCCTCAGAACATAATGGGGTCAGCTTGTTTCCTAACCTCTTGTTGTTTTTTATGAATACTTTTTCACCTACATCGAATACCCTATTTTGCCTATTTGTGTTACATCTGATGAGTTGATCTTGCTGGGCTTTGATTATCCTGTCTTTAATATTATGTTGTAACTCGATATTTTGAGAGTGAATGACGTCTAATGGTTTCTGTTCTGTAACTGAATGAATTGTTCTATTATATTCTATAGTTGCTCTTATTATTATCTGTGTTGTGTTATTTAATTTTTTGTTATTTTTAATGCATCTGGCTTTTTCTAATAGAGTGCTATGAAAGCGCTCCACCTGTCCGTTTGAGCAGCTATGTAGTGGAGGGGTGTTGACTATGTCTATGTTAAATTGATTTTTTAGTAGCGAGGTAACCGTTTCTGAATTGAACGATGCCTCATTGTCGCAATAGAATGTTTTTATTCTTGGAAAAATGTTGATTAACTGTAACATGGGGTTAATGATATCTATTATTGATGTGGATAATAAGGGTTGTACAATGGCGAATTTGGAAAATTCGACACATGTCAAGAATAGTGTCTGGTCAGTGGAGAAGATATCTATGTGCAGCATTTCGCCAGTATAGGATGGTATGGGCGTTTCCCCAAGTTCTTGTTCTTTTGGGTGACGGTCATACTTAGCGGTAGTGCACACCTTGCAATTTGAGACTATTTCCTTAGTTAATTTGGCCATTTTTGGAAAATAATATTCGCGAAGAATTTGTTTCATGTTTTCCTGCGCTGCTCTATGTGCGTGATTATGTTCATTATTAACTATTTCTATTTGGTCACTTTTGCTAGTAATGTCGGCTACAATATTCTTGCAGTGCCAAAACTTTGTTGTAGGGTAGAGTGATACGAGTTCGTGTTGAAAGACAGCCAAGGTCGGGAGATCATAATAGAATGCGTTTACCACATTGCTGTTTACTGCAAGCTTTATAGATTCGAGGAGGTCATTCTTGTCTGTGAATTGTATCACATGGCGGGTTTTTCTGCCGAATATGATGAGTCTACGATACAAATTGTAACGTGCTTCTTCTAGGATAATTTGGTTCCTAAAAAGGTTAACGGGCTTGTCTGTTGTATCGATTGTGTAGGTCAGGGATATCTCACTATGGATGGTAGCAGCACATGATTGTGTTTCATCTTGCAGGGCATTAACGTTTTGCCGGGACAGGGCGTCTGCCACGAAGTTTTCTTTCCCAGGCTTGTAGTGAATCTTTGCGTTATGCTCTTCAATGTATGCTTTCCATCTTTTAATCTTTGCGTTAGTGTTTTTTTCTGACACTGAAAAGGTAAGCGGCTGATGGTCCGTGAAAATGTGAAGTTTTCTGGTGCCATACAGATAGTTCTGTAATTTTCCGAGAGCCCATACGATGGCCAATAATTCTCTTCCATTGGTAGCATAATGAGATTCACTCTGCTTTAATGCTCGAGATATCATTGTGATTGGCCTTCCCCCTTGAGACAGTACTGCACCGATACCATTAGCGGAAGCGTCGGTCGTTAGATCAAAAGGTTTTTTAAAGTCCGGGTACATGAGTATGACGTCTTCTGACGCCAAAATATTTCTTAGGCGGTCAAAAGCGTCGCGTTGTGCATTGTCAAAGTCAATTGGAACCTTTTTAGACATGTGTTTGCTTACCATGCCGTTTTCGCCCTTAAGCATGTTAGTTAAAGGTCTCGCAATTGACGCAAATTCTTTAACAAACACACTGTAGTAACTAGCAAGTCCCAAAAACGATCTTAATGCGAAGAGGTTTTTGGTTCAGCGAATTCTTGGATCGCTTTGACTTTTTCGGGATCAGTTTTTGCTCCATTGCTTGACACAATGAAACCCAAATATTCAACGCTCTCTTTAAAGAATTTAGTCTTCTCTTTAGAGACTCTCATGTTGGCGTCGTAAAGCTGTTGGAGAACTGTGTCAATGTGTTTGACATGGTCCGTTTCATTTTCAGAAAATATTATCACGTCATCAACATAGACGTAGCATATTTTTCCGATTTGTTCTCTTAATACATCATCGATTGCCCTTTGAAAGATGCTTCCCGCATTTTTCAACCCAAAGGGTAGCCGGCAGAATTCGTATTTTCCGCCATTTACCGAAAATGCCGTTTTTTCGCGATCTCTTTCATTTAGATAAATCTGGTGGTATCCAGATTTCAAATCTTGTGTTGTGAAAAATTTCGCTTTTCCAAGATTGGGTAGAATCATTGGGATGCTCGGCATTGGGTACCTATCGGCGATGGTTCGCTCGTTTAACTTTCGGAAATCGATGACGAGTCGCTTATTTTTGTTGCCGTTTGCGTCTGTACCTTTTTTATCAGCAACCCATGCAGGGCTGTTGTATGCAGACCGTGATGGTTTTATAATGCCATTTTTTAGTAATTGAGCGATTTCGTTGTTAACAAAATCGGCTACGCTTTCCGGGTATGGGTAAAGTTTTGAGTATACCTCTTTGTCGTCAATGGTGCGGATTGTGGCCAAAACCGATGTGTTAAACGGCAACGCCTCGTTAGAGGTCGAAAATGTGCCAATCCTTTTCAGTATGACATTTTTAAACTTGTCCCTTACATTATCGGGGACTACTATGTCATCTATGCGTGTAAAGTGTACATTATCGCATAGGTGGTGCTGCAACACCTCCGTCGTATTGCCGTAGGTGATATTATTATCGTTTAAATTTAGATTTACCCCTGCTTGTGTCAATAAATCGAAGCCTATTATAGCATCAAAAGTATCAAGAGTGTCTAAAATAAAAAATGGGGCACTTTTTCCAAAAATTTTCATGGAACATTTTTCTTTAATTTTACTGGACCCGTGTATGGAGTTCACAGTGAATGGGGTGTCGACAGGTGTTATGTTTTTTAACTCCTTTACGGGTTTTACATAATTTTTTGCCGCCCCAGTGTCGATTAGGATTTTCAATGTTTTGCCAGCCAATTGTCGCTCGACGAAAGGCAATTTGGAGCGTTCCCTAAAAAATTCAATAGGTCATTGTCTCCTAGCGAATCACTCTCATCGGAGGCCTCAGCAACTGCAGCTTCTGCTGCACTTGTGTAGTCTTGATCCTCTTGGTTAGAGTTCTGTTGAGTTACATTATTGATTCTTTGGCGTCTTTGCCCTGACACACGTTCTGACGTGTTCTGTCTCTTTTGAGCTTCGCCGTATGTGGGGTTACTCTGAGGCTTACCCCAATTAGTCGGTTGTCTAAACCTTGAAGTTGATGGATCGATGTCCATGGGTTGCGCCTGGCTCTGACCTTGGTTAGAGTTGTTGGGCCTGTTGCTTGAACTTGGTCCGGGTTCGCTTTGTTGGGTTTTATTTTGGTTTTGTTTGAAGTGTGGATTTTTCTCGAAATATTTTCCCTGTTTTGATATAGAATTATTTCCTTGCTTATTAGGCTCTCTCGAGTGGTTCCTATCTTCGATTGCTTTGGCATAGGTCGCAGCAAACATGCTTCTTTCTATGCTGTTCTCAGCCTCGCGAGCCAACGCTAAAGCGGATGGCAAATCTTTAGGCTGTGCCGGTATGACCAATGCTTTGAGAGGCCTCCTAAGGCCTGCCATAAAAGCATGCAGGGCATCATTCCTGATTTCTGCATTGAGAATAGCTGCTGCCTGTTCATTATGTGTCATGACAATTTTGTTTGTAACGAGCGTGAGTTTTTTCTCGACTTCGTCATAATATTGCAGGCAAGGTGACCGCCTAACCAATTCTAATCGCTGTCTGAGGACACGCAGGGACGTTTTGTCCGCGTATGTGCAATCAAGTCTAGCAATGATTGCATTGAAGTTGAGCACAGTATTGTGGGATGTGAGCACTGAGCGTGCTGCGCCACACACTTTGTTTTTTAATATAGCTACTGCTTGGTAATGGGTTTCACTTCCATCGTATCGTTTGAAAATTTGATATGCCTCTACGGCAGCTTGTCTCCAAGACACATATTCTTCGTGGTCACCACTAAAATTCGGTACCGATTTAGCAACGTCTAGTCTAACTTCGCATCTAATGTTGGGATCGATCGTTACGCTTTCATATACTTGAACTTGAGGTGTTTCTACTCTAAGTGAGCTCACTTGATCTCTCAATGCTTGAATTTCGGCATGCATTTCATTTCTAATTTGTTGTTCGCGTGCTAGTGCGCTGCTGATAGCGTTATCTATGAAAGCTTTAACTGTTTCTGGGTCCATTTCTGTTTGGTTTGATGTACGGGGTGCAAAGCCTAAACTATATTCTTCGTCGCTATCGATTTCCACTTTAATATTCCTATAGGTCCAACTCATTAGCAGTTGGCGAAAATCCAACAATAAGAGAGAAAACAATCGAAATGACGATAAACCCTCACACAGTTTATATTTTATAGAGTTAGTTATATAAAGCGGTTTGTATGGACACTTTGGTTTGAAATAATTCAACAGATTTATTTATTACGTCACCTTGCGCTTACATTCACGCTGCCACTTTGTTTTATATTTATTGGAATTTTCAATTTGTTTCTTTTGTCACTGAACAGTCACTTACATGTTCTTGTTGGTGTGGGTGCTTAGATGTTAATCCCGTTGGGCGCCAGTTATTTAAGTCTATTCACTCCAGTAGTTCTCGTAAGGGGATACCGTCGGTAGATCCAGGTTGTTGGTTGATAATGTAGATTAGGTTGAGATACGGTTAAGTATCAGATCACTGGCCTTGTGGCTCAGCAGTTATTTAAGTCTATTCACTCCAGTAGTCCTCGTAAGGGGATACCGTCGGTAGATCCAGGTTGTTAGTTGATAATGTAGATTAGGTTGAGATACGGTTAAGTATCAGATCACTGGCCTTGTGGCTCAGCGATATATTAATTAATAAGTCAAGATTATACGACCAATTGCCGAAGCAATGTTTATTCAACGTGCGTTAGCTTACGTTATTGGAACAGAACTGATTGTGACAATGAAATGAATAGAAGACTAAAGCTAAGTACATAAAGATCACGCCATGGACTGTCAACCGCGCGGAGCTATGCCAGCGTATTTATGTTCCGTTACAATGTCTGCGATTGCGACATATAACGGAAACTGCTAATGCCCGCGTATTTATATTCCGTTACAATGTCTGCGATTGCGACATATAACGGAAACTGCTAATGCCCGCAATAGCATATTTTGCAGACGTTGCGTTCACAGTGCAACCGAAATCCGATACGTGGATGCTCTAGCTGCGTGGGTTGCTCCGAACTTAACGCGAGGGTTGTTCGTTAA
>JAWNON010000153.1:0-17120 GCA_035045945.1 Drosophila anceps
CTTATATATCAAACTGTACTAAATATCACGTTTGATATTGCTTCGCATAACATTTTCGTGCTCCCATTAACAGAATTTTGTCTTCCAATAAGATGATTAGTCCAACTCTGTAATATAATTCAAAATGGTGTCATTTAAATGGCTGCAACAAATGCCGCGCAGCTAGTACTGATATGCAAATAAGCTGATTTGTTACTTAGTAGCCAATTCATATATCTGGGAGTAGAAAAAGATGAGCAGTTCCACATGAGCACACCCATTTTTGCTATTGTCATCGATGTGGATGTAAAATATGTAGTGGTTATTAAATATATATATCAAACTGTAATAAATATCGCGTTTAATGTTGCTTCGCAAAACATTTTCGTTAGCTCCCATTAACAGAATGTTGTCTTCCAATAAAATAATTAGTCCAACTCTGTAATATAATTCAAAATGGCGTCATTTAAATGGCTGCCAATTGCCGCGCAGCTAAAAATTATATGCAAATAGCTGATTTGTTACTTAGTAGCTAATTAATATATCTGCGAGTAGAAAAAGATGAGCAGTTCCACATGAGCACACCCATTTTTACTGTTGTCATCGATGTGGATGTAAAATATGTAGTGGTTATTAAATATATATATCAAACTGTAATAAATATCATGTTTGATATTGCTTCGCATAACATTTTCGTGCTCTCATTAACAGAATTTTGTCTTCCAATAAGATGATTAGTCCAACTCTGTAATATAATTCAAAATGGCGTCATTTAAATGGCTGCCAATTGCCGCGCAGCTAAAAATTATATGCAAATAAGCTGATTTGTTACTTAGTAGCTAATTCATATATCTGGGAGTAGAAAAAGATGAGCAGTTCCAAATGAGCACACACCTATTTTTACTGTTGTCATCGATGTGGATGTAAAATATGTAGTGGTTATTAAAAATATATATCAAACTGAAATAAATATCGCGTTTGATATTGCTTCGCATAACATTTTCGTGCTCCCATTAACAGAATTTTGTCTTCCAATAAAATAATTAGTCCAACTCTGTAATATAATTAAAAATGGCGTCATTTAAATGGCTGCCAATTTCCGCGCACCTAAAAATTATATGCAAATAAGCTGATTTGTTACTTAGTAGCTAATTCATATATCTGGGAGTAGAAAAAGATGAGCAGTTCCACATGAGAACACACATTTTTACTGTTGTCATCGTTGTGGATGTAAAATATGTAGTGGTTATTAAATACATATATCAAACTGTAATAAATATCACGTATGATATTGCTTCGCATAACATTTTCGTGCTCCCATTAACAGAATTTTGTCTTCCAATAAAATAATTAGTCCAACTCTGTAATATAATTAAAAATGGCGTCATTTAAATGGCTGCCAATTTCCGCGCACCTAAAAATTATATGCAAATAAGCTGATTTGTTACTTAGTAGCTAATTCATATATCTGGGAGTAGAAAAAGATGAGCAGTTCCACATGAGAACACACATTTTTACTGTTGTCATCGTTGTGGATGTAAAATATGTAGTGGTTATTAAAAATATATATCAAACTGAAATAAATATCGCGTTTGATATTGCTTCGCATAACATTTTCGTGCTCCCATTAACAGAATTTTGTCTTCCAATAAAATAATTAGTCCAACTCTGTAATATAATTAAAAATGGCGTCATTTAAATGGCTGCCAATTTCCGCGCACCTAAAAATTATATGCAAATAAGCTGATTTGTTACTTAGTAGCTAATTCATATATCTGGGAGTAGAAAAAGATGAGCAGTTCCACATGAGCACACCCATTTTTACTGTTGTCATCGATGTGGATGTAAAATATGTAGTGGTTATTAAATATATATATCAAACTGTAATAAATATCATGTTTGATATTGCTTCGCATAACATTTTCGTGCTCTCATTAACAGAATTTTGTCTTCCAATAAGATGATTAGTCCAACTCTGTAATATAATTCAAAATGGCGTCATTTAAATGGCTGCCAATTGCCGCGCAGCTAAAAATTATATGCAAATAAGCTGATTTGTTACTTAGTAGCTAATTCATATATCTGGGAGTAGAAAAAGATGAGCAGTTCCACATGAGCACACCTATTTTTACTGTTGTCATCTATGTGGATATAAAATATGTAGTGGTTATTAAATATATATATCAAACTGAAATAAATATCACGTTTGATATTGCTTCGCATAACATTTTCGTGCTCTTAGTAACCTTATGTTGGGTCTCTTTCGAGGCATCGTACAAGGTGTCTATTGGTCTCTTCTGAGTAACGGAATGTATTGACCTGTTATACTCAATTGTGGCCTGTAGTATGAGTTCGACTGTACTGTTTATCCCTCTTTGTAGCTTCAGACATCTGGCTATCTCTATAAGTGTACTGTGAAAACGCTCGACTTGCCCGTTCGACGTGCTGTGTAGGGGCGGGGCATTTGCTAAGTTAACGCCAAAGTTGTTTAGCAGCAGGGACGCAATCGTTTCCGACTTAAGCGATGGCTCATTGTCACAGTATATCTGTTTGGTCTGGGGAAAAACGTTCAATATCGATAGTAACGGGGGTATCAAGTCCTCTATCTGTGGAGAATATGTCAACGTGAAGCATTTCTCCAGCTCGTGAAGGGATCGGCGTTCGTCCGAGCTCTTGCTTCTTCGGGTGTCTGTCATATTTCGCTTTTGAGCACACCTTGCAGTTTAGGACTACTTCGTTTGCTAACTTTGTCATTTTGGGAAAATAATAGTCGGTCATGATCTGTTTTATGTTTTCTTGTGCAGCCCTGTGGGCACGATTGTGTTCGGTGGTGAGGATTTCCCTTCTCTCTCCGCTATCCAGAATATCTGTGACAAGGTGCTTGCAATGCCAAAATTTTGTGGTTGGGAAGCTTCTAACAAGTTTGTCTTGCAATCTTGCTAGGATTGGAAGCTCGCAATGGATTGCGTTCACTACGTTTGGGTTAACTATCGGTTTTACTACATCAATCAAGGTGGTCCTATCAGTGAATTTTATCACATGGAGCGTTTTTTCGCAAAACATGATATATTCTGTTCAGAGGGAACTGAGACTCTTCCAAGATGATCTGGTTTCTGAAGCAATTCACCGGCTTTTCAGTAGTCTCGATGGTGTAGGTCAGTGATGTTTCGCTATGCATTGTAGCGGCATCTGACTCTGGTTCAGCACTCTCGAGTGCGTTCACATTTTGCCGCGATAAGGCGTCAGCTACGTGATTCTCCTTACCGGGTTTGTAGAACAGGTTCGCCCCTGTCTCATCAATGCGTGCTTTCCAACGTTTGATTTTTGCGTTTGGGTTTCCTTCAGACACCGCGAACGTAAGTGGCTGGTGATCTGTGAAAATGTTTATGTCTTTGAGTCCATAAAGATAGTGCCGAAGCTTGGCCAAGGCCCACACGATAGCTAGTAACTCACGCTCGTTAGTAGCGTAATTCGCCTCACTATCTTTCAGCGTTCGAGAAATCATGGAAATTGGTCTCCCGTTCTGAGATAAAAAAAGCACACATATCAAACTGTAATAAATATCACGTTTGATATTGCTTCGCATAACATTTTCGTGCTCCCATTAACAGAATTTTGTCTTCCAATAAGATGATTAGTCCAACTCTGTAATAAAATTCAAAATGGCGTCATTTAAATGGCTGCCAATTGCCGCGCAGCTAAAAATTATATGCAAATAAGCTGATTTGTTACCTAGTAGCTAATTCATATATCTGGGAGAAGAAAAAGATGAGCAGTTCCACATGAGCACACCTATTTTTACTGTTGTCATCTATGTGGATATAAAATATGTAGTGGTTATTAAGTATATATATCAAACTGTAATAAATATCACGTTTGATATTGCTTCGCATAACATTTTCGTGCTCCCATTAACAGAATTTTGTCTTCCAATAAGATGATTAGTCCCACTCTGTAATATAATTCAAAATGGCGTCATTTAAATGGCTGCCAATTGCCGCGCAGCTAAAAATTATATGCAAATAAGCTGATTTGTTTCTTAGTAGCTAATTCATATATCTGGGAGTAGCAAAAGATGAGCAGTTCCACATGAGCACACCCATTTTTACTATGTCATCGATGTGGATGTAAAATATGTAGTGCTTATTAAATATATATATCAAACTGTAATAAATACCACGTTTGATATTGCTTCGCATAACATTTTCGTGCTCCCATTAACAGAATTTTGTCTTCCAATATAATGATTAGTCCAACTCTGTAAAATAATTCAAAATGGCGTCATTTAAATGGCTGCCATGAGCGCACATATTAAACTGTAATAAATATCACGTTTGATATTGCTTCGCATAACATTTTCGTGCTCCCATTAACAGAATTTTGTCTTCCAATAAGATGATTAGTCCAACTCTGTAATATAATTCAAAATGGCGTCATTTAAATGGCTCCCAATTGCCGCGTAGCTAAAAATTATATGCAAATAAGCTGATTTGTTTCTTAGTAGCTAATTCATATATCTGGGAGTAGAAAAAGATGAGCAGTTCCACATGAGCACACCCATTTTTACTATGTCATCGATGTGGATGTAAAATATGTAGTGGTTATTAAATATATATATCAAACTGTAATAAATATCACGTTTGATATTGCTTCGCATAACATTTTCGTGCTCCCATTAACAGAATTTTGTCTTCCAATATAATGATTAGTCCAACTCTGTAAAATAATTCAAAATGGCGTCATTTAAATGGCTGCCATGAGCACACCTATTTGTAATGTTGTCATCGATGTGGATGTAAAATATGTACTGGTTATTAAATATATATATAAAACTGTAATAAATACACGTTTGATATTGCTTCGCATAACATTTTCGTGCTCCCATTAACAGAATTTTGTCTTCCAATAAGATGATTAGTCTAACTCTGTGATATAATTCAAAATGGCGTCATTTAAATGGCTGTCAATTGCCACGCTGCTAAAAATTATATGCAAATAAGCTGATTTGTTTCTTAGTAGCTAATTCATATATCTGAGAGTAGAAAAAGATGAGCAGTTCCACATGAGCACACCCATTTTTACTATGTCATCGATGTGGATGTAAAATATGTAGTGGTTATTAAATATATATATCAAACTGTAATAAATATCACGTTTGATATTGCTTCGCATAACATTTTCGTGCTCCCATTAACAGAATTTTGTCTTCCAATATAATGATTAGTCCAACTCTGTAAAATAATTCAAAATGGCGTCATTTAAATGGCTGCCAATTGCCGCGCTGCTAAAAATTATATGCAAATAAGCTGATTTGTTACTTAGTAGCCAATTCATATATCTGGGAGTAGAAAAAGATGAGCAGTTCCACATGAGCACACCCATTTTTGCTATTGTCATCGATGTGGATGTAAAATATGTAGTGGTTATTAAATATATATACCAAACTGTAATAAATATCGCGTTTAATGTTGCTTCGCAAAACATTTTCGTGCTCCCATTAACAGAATTTTGTCTTCCAATAAAATAATTAGTCCAACTCTGTAATATAATTCAAAATGGCGTCATTTAAATGGCTGCCAATTGCCGCGCAGCTAAAAATTATATGCAAATAGCTGATTTGTTACTTAGTAGCTAATTAATATATCTGGGAGTAGAAAAATATGAGCAGTTCCACATGAGCACACCCATTTTTACTGTTGTCATCGATGTGGATGTAAAATATGTAGTGGTTATTAAATATATAAATCAAACTGTAATAAATATCACGTTTGATATAGCTTCGCATAACATTTTCGTGCTCCCATTGAAAGAATTTTGTCTTCCAATAAGATGATTAGTCCAACTCTGTAATATAATTCAAAATGGCGTCATTTAAATGGCTGCCAATTGCCGCGCAGCTAAAAATTATATGCAAATAAGCTGATTTGTTACTTAGTAGCTAATTCATATATCTGGGAGTAGAAAAAGATGAGCAGTTCCAAATGAGCACACCCATTTTTACTGTTGTCATCGATGTGGATGTAAAATATGTAGTGGTTATTAAAAATATATATCAAACTGAAATAAATATCGCGTTTGATATTGCTTCGCATAACATTTTCGTGCTCCCATTAACAGAATTTTGTCTTCCAATAAAATAATTAGTCCAACTCTGTAATATAATTAAAAATGGCGTCATTTAAATGGCTGCCAATTTCCGCGCACCTAAAAATTATATGCAAATAAGCTGATTTGTTACTTAGTAGCTAATTCATATATCTGGGAGTAGAAAAAGATGAGCAGTTCCACATGAGAACACACATTTTTACTGTTGTCATCGTTGTGGATGTAAAATATGTAGTGGTTATTAAATATATATATCAAACTGTAATAAATATCATGTTTGATATTGCTTCGCATAACATTTTCGTGCTCCCATTAACAGAATTTTGTCTTCCAATAAGATGATTAGTCCAACTCTGTAATATAATTCGAAATGGCGTCATTTAAATGGCTGCCATGAGCACACCCATTTCTACTGTTGTCATCGATGTGGAGGTAAAATATGTATTGGTTATTAAATATATATATCAAACTGTAATAAATATCACGTTTGATATTGCTTCGCATAACATTTTCGTGCTCCCATTAACAGAATTTTGTCTTCCAATAAGATGATTAGTCCAACTCTGTAATATAATTCAAAATGGCGTCATTTAAATGGCTGCCAATTGCCGCGCAGCTAAAAATTATATGCAAATAAGCTGATTTGATACTTAATAGCTAATTCATATATCTGGGAGTAGAAAAAGATGAGCAGTTCCACATGAGCACACCCATTTTTACTGTTGTCATCGATGTGGATGTAAAATATGTAGTGGTTATTAAATATATATATAAAACTGTAATAAATATCATGTTTGATATTGCTTCGCATAACATTTTCGTGCTCCCATTAACAGAATTTTGTCTTCCAATAAGATGATTAGTCCAACTCTGTAATATAATTCAAAATGGCGTCATTTAAATGGCTGCCAATTGCCGCGCAGCTAAAAATTATATGCAAATAAGCTGATTTGTTACTTAGTAGCTAATTCATATATCTGGGAGTAGAAAAAGATGAGCAGTTCCACATGAGCACACCCATTTTTACTATGTCATCGATGTGGATGTAAAATATGTAGTGGTTATTAAATATATATATCAAACTGTAATAAATATCACGTTTGATATTGCTTCGCATAACATTTTCGTGCTCCCATTAACAGAATTTTGTCTTCCAATAAAATAATTAGTCCAACTCTGTAATATAATTCAAAATGGCGTCATTTAAATGGCTGCCAATTTCCGCGCACCTAAAAATTATATGCAAATAAGCTGATTTGTTACTTAGTAGCTAATTCATATATCTGGGAGTAGAAAAAGATGAGCAGTTCCACATGAGAACACACATTTTTACTGTTGTCATCGTTGTGGATGTAAAATATGTAGTGGTTATTAAATATATATATCAAACTGTAATAAATATCACGTATGATATTGCTTCGCATAACATTTTCGTGCTCCCATTAACAGAATTTTGTCTTCCAATAAGATGATTAGTCCAACTCTGTAATATAATTCGAAATGGCGTCATTTAAATGGCTGCCATGAGCACACCCATTTCTACTGTTGTCATCGATGTGGAGGTAAAATATGTAGTGGTTATTAAATATATATATCAAACTGTAATAAATATCACGTTTGATATTGCTTCGCATAACATTTTCGTGCTCCCATTAACAGAATTTTGTCTTCCAATAAGATGATTAGTCCAACTCTGTAATATAATTCAAAATGGCGTCATTTAAATGGCTGCCAATTGCCGCGCAGCTAAAAATTATATGCAAATAAGCTGATTTGTTACTTAGTAGCTAATTCATATATCTGGGAGTAGAAAAAGATGAGCAGTTCCACATGAGCACACCCATTTTTACTGTTGTCATCGATGTGGATGTAAAATATGTAGTGGTTATTAAATATATATATCAAACTGTAATAAATATCATGTTTGATATTGCTTCGCATAACATTTTCGTGCTCCCATTAACAGAATTTTGTCTTCCAATATAATGATTAGTCCAACTCTGTAAAATAATTCAAAATGGCGTCATTTAAATGGCTGCCATGAGCGCACATATTAAACTGTAATAAATATCACGTTTGATATTGCTTCGCATAACATTTTCGTGCTCCCATTAACAGAATTTTGTCTTCCAATAAGATGATTAGTCCAACTCTGTAATATAATTCAAAATGGCGTCATTTAAATGGCTCCCAATTGCCGCGCAGCTAAAAATTATATGCAAATAAGCTGATTTGTTTCTTAGTAGCTAATTCATATATCTGGGAGTAGAAAAAGATGAGCAGTTCCACATGAGCACACCCATTTTTACTATGTCATCGATGTGGATGTAAAATATGTAGTGGTTATTAAATATATATATCAAACTGTAATAAATATCACGTTTGATATTGCTTCGCATAACATTTTCGTGCTCCCATTAACAGAATTTTGTCTTCCAATATAATGATTAGTCCAACTCTGTAAAATAATTCAAAATGGCGTCATTTAAATGGCTGCCATGAGCACACCTATTTGTAATGTTGTCATCGATGTGGATGTAAAATATGTAGTGGTTATTAAATATATGTATCAAACTGTAATAAATATCATGTTTGATATTGCTTCGCATAACATTTTCGTGCTCCCATTAACAGAATTTTGTCTTTCAATAAAATAATTAGTCCAACTCTGTAATATAATTCAAAATGACGTCATTTAAATGGCTGCCAATTGCCGCGCTGCTAAAAATTATATGCAAATAAGCTGATTTGTCACTTAGTAGCTAATTCATATATCTGAGAGTAGAAAAAGATGAGCAGTTCCACATGAGCACACCCATTTTTACTATGTCATCGATGTGGATGTAAAATATGTAGTGGTTATTAAATATATATATCAAACTGTAATAAATATCACGTTTGATATTGCTTCGCATAACATTTTCGTGCTCCCATTAACAGAATTTTGTCTTCCAATATAATGATTAGTCCAACTCTGTAAAATAATTCAAAATGGCGTCATTTAAATGGCTGCCAATTGCCGCGCTGCTAAAAATTATATGCAAATAAGCTGATTTGTTACTTAGTAGCCAATTCATATATCTGGGAGTAGAAAAAGATGAGCAGTTCCACATGAGCACACTCATTTTTACTATTGTCATCGATGTGGATGTAAAATATGTAGTGGTTATTAAATATATATACCAAACTGTAATAAATATCGCGTTTAATGTTGCTTCGCAAAACATTTTCGTGCTCCCATTAACAGAATTTTGTCTTCCAATAAAATAATTAGTCCAACTCTGTAATATAATTCAAAATGGCGTCATTTAAATGGCTGCCAATTGCCGCGCAGCTAAAAATTATATGCAAATAAGCTGATTTGTTACTTAGTAGCTAATTCATATATCTGGGAGTAGAAAAATATGAGCAGTTCCACATGAGCACACCCATTTTTACTGTTGTCATCGATGTGGATGTAAAATATGTAGTGGTTATTAAATATATAAATCAAACTGTAATAAATATCACGTTTGATATTGCTTCGCATAACATTTTCGTGCTCCCATTGAACAGAATTTTGTCTTCCAATAAGATGATTAGTCCAACTCTGTAATATAATTCAAAATGGCGTCATTTAAATGGCTGCCAATTGCCGCGCAGCTAAAAATTATATGCAAATAAGCTGATTTGTTACTTAGTAGCTAATTCATATATCTGGGAGTAGAAAAAGATGAGCAGTTCCAAATGAGCACACCCATTTTTACTGTTGTCATCGATGTGGATGTAAAATATGTAGTGGTTATTAAAAATATATATCAAACTGAAATAAATATCGCGTTTGATATTGCTTCGCATAACATTTTCGTGCTCCCATTAACAGAATTTTGTCTTCCAATAAAATAATTAGTCCAACTCTGTAATATAATTAAAAATGGCGTCATTTAAATGGCTGCCAATTTCCGCGCAGCTAAAAATTATATGCAAATAAGCTGATTTGTTACTTAGTAGCTAATTCATATATCTGGGAGTAGAAAAAGATGAGCAGTTCCACATGAGCACACCCATTTTTACTGTTGTCATCGATGTGGATGTAAAATATGTAGTGGTTATTAAATATATATATCAAACTGTAATAAATATCACGTATGATATTGCTTCGCATAACATTTTCGTGCTCCCATTAACAGAATTTTGTCTTCCAATAAGATGATTAGTCCAACTCTGTAATATAATTCGAAATGGCGTCATTTAAATGGCTGCCATGAGCACACCCATTTCTACTGTTGTCATCGATGTGGAGGTAAAATATGTATTGGTTATTAAATATATATATCAAACTGTAATAAATATCACGTTTGATATTGCTTCGCATAACATTTTCGTGCTCCCATTAACAGAATTTTGTCTTCCAATAAGATGATTAGTCCAACTCTGTAATATAATTCAAAATGGCGTCATTTAAATGGCTGCCAATTGCCGCGCAGCTAAAAATTATATGCAAATAAGCTGATTTGTTACTTAATAGCTAATTCATATATCTGGGAGTAGAAAAAGATGAGCAGTTCCACATGAGCACACCCATTTTTACTGTTGTCATCGATGTGGATGTAAAATATGTAGTGGTTATTAAATATATATATCAAACTGTAATAAATATCATGTTTGATATTGCTTCGCATAACATTTTCGTGCTCCCATTAACAGAATTTTGTCTTCCAATAAGATGATTAGTCCAACTCTGTAATATAATTCAAAATGGCGTCATTTAAATGGCTGCCAATTGCCGCGCAGCTAAAAATTATATGCAAATAAGCTGATTTGTTACTTAGTAGCTAATTCATATATCTGGGAGTAGAAAAAGATGAGCAGTTCCACATGAGCACACCCATTTTTACTATGTCATCGATGTGGATGTAAAATATGTAGTGGTTATTAAATATATATATCAAACTGTAATAAATATCACGTTTGATATTGCTTCGCATAACATTTTCGTGCTCCCATTAACAGAATTTTGTCTTCCAATAAAATAATTAGTCCAACTCTGTAATATAATTAAAAATGGCGTCATTTAAATGGCTGCCAATTTCCGCGCACCTAAAAATTATATGCAAATAAGCTGATTTGTTACTTAGTAGCTAATTCATATATCTGGGAGTAGAAAAATATGAGCAGTTCCACATGAGAACACACATTTTTACTGTTGTCATCGTTGTGGATGTAAAATATGTAGTGGTTATTAAATTTATATATATAACTGTAATAAATATCACGTATGATATTGCTTCGCATAACATTTTCGTGCTCCCATTAACAGAATTTTGTCTTCCAATAAGATGATTAGTCCAACTCTGTAATATAATTCGAAATGGCGTCATTTAAATGGCTGCCATGAGCACACCCATTTCTACTGTTGTCATCGATGTGGAGGTAAAATATGTATTGGTTATTAAATATATATATCAAACTGTAATAAATATCACGTTTGATATTGCTTCGCATAACATTTTCGTGCTCCCATTAACAGAATTTTCTCTTCCAATAAGATGACTAGTCCAACTCTGTGATATAATTCAAAATGGCGTCATTTAAATGGCTGCCAATTGCCGCGCTGTTAAAAATTAGATGCAAATAAGCTGATTTGTTACTTAGTAGCTAATTCATATATCTGGGAGTAGAAAAAGATGAGCAGTTCCACATGAGCACACCCATTTTTACTGTTGTCATCAATGTGGATGTAAAATATGTAGTGGTTATTAAATATATATATCAAAGTGTAATAAATATCACGTTTGATATTGCTCTGCATAACATATTCGTGCTCCCATTAACAGAATTTTGTCTTCCAATAGGATGATTAGTCCAACTCTTTAATATAATTCAAAATGGCGTCATTGAAATGGCTGCCAATTTCTGCGCAGCTAAAAATTATATGCAAATAAGCTGATTTGTTACTTAGTAGCTAATTCATATATCTGGGAGTAGAAAAAGATGAGCAGTTCCACATGAGCACACCCATTTTTACTATGTCATCGATGTGGATGTAAAATATGTAGTGGTTATTAAATATATATATCAAACTGTAATAAATATCACGTTTGATATTGCTTCGCATAACATTTTCGTGCTCCCATTAACAGAATTTTGTCTTTCAATAAAATAATTAGTCCAACTCTGTAATATAATTCAAAATGGCGTCATTTAAATGGCTGCCATGAGCACACCTATTTTTACTGTTATCATCGATGTGGATGTAAAATATGTACTGGTTATTAAATATATATATCAAACTGTAATAAATATCACGTTTGATATTGCTTCGCATAACATTTTCGTGCTCCCATTAACAGAATTTTGTCTTTCAATAAAATAATTAGTCCAACTCTGTAATATAATTCAAAATGGCGTCATTTAAATGGCTGCCAATTGCCACGCTGCTAAAAATTATATGCAAATAAGCTGATTTGTTTCTTAGTAGCTAATTCATATATCTGAGAGTAGAAAAAGATGAGCAGTTCCACATGAGCACACCCATTTTTACTGTTGTCATCTATGTGGATATAAAATAAAAAAATTATATGCAAATAAGCTGATTGGTCTCTTAGTGGCTAATTCATATATCTGGGAGTAGAAAAAGTTGAGCAGTTCCACATGAGCACACCCATTTTTACTATGTCATCGATGTGGATGTAAAATATGTAGTGGTTATTAAATATATATATCAAACTGTAATAAATATCACGTTTGATATTGCTTCGCTTAACATTTTCGTGCTCCCATTAACAGAATTTTGTCTTCCAATAAGATGATTAGTCCAACTCTGTAATATAATTCAAAATGGCGTCATTTAAATGGCTGCCAATTGCCGCGCAGCTAAAAATTATATGCAAATAAGGTGATTTGTTACTTAGTAGCTAATTCATATATCTGGGAGTAGAAAAAGATGAGCAGTTCCACATGAGCACACCCATTTTTACTATGTCATCGATGTGGATGTAAAATATGTAGTGGTTATTAAATATATATATCAAACTGTAATAAATATCACGTTGAATATTACTTCGCATAACATTTTCGTGCTCCCATTAACAGAATTTTGTCTTCCAATATAATGATTAGTCCAACTCTGTAAAATAATTCAAAATGGCGTCATTTAAATGGCTGCCATGAGCACACCTATTTTTACTGTTGTCATCGATGTGGATGTAAAATATGTACTGGTTATTAAATATATATATCAAACTGTAATAAATATCACGTTTGATATTGCTTCGCATAACATTTTCGTGCTCCCATTAACAGAATTTTGTCTTTCAATAAAATAATTAGTCCAACTCTGTAATATAATTCAAAATGGCGTCATTTAAATGGCTGCCAATTGCCGCGCAGCTAAAAATTATATGCAAATAAGCTGATTTGTTACTTAGTAGCTAATTCATATATCTGGGAGTAGAAAAAGATGAGCAGTTCCACATGAGCACACCCATTTTTACTGTTGTCATCTATGTGGATATAAAATAAAAAAATTATATGCAAATAAGCTGATTTGTTTTTTAGTAGCTAATTCATATATCTGGGAGTAGAAAAAGTGGAGCAGTTCCACATGAGCACACCCATTTTTACTATGTCATCGATGTGGATGTAAAATATGTAGTGGTTATTAAATATATATATCAAACTGTAATAAATATCACGTTTGATATTGCTTCGCATAACATTTTCGTGCTCCCATTAACAGAATTTTGTCTTCCAATATAATGATTAGTCCAACTCTGTAAAATAATTCAAAATGGCGTCATTTAAATGGCTGCCATGAGCACACCTATTTGTAATGTTGTCATCGATGTGGATGTAAAATATGTAGTGGTTATTAAATATATATATCAAACTGTAATAAATATCATGTTTGATATTGCTTCGCATAACATTTTCGTGCTCCCATTAACAGAATTTTGTCTTCCAATAAGATGATTAGTCCAACTCTGTAATATAATTCAAAATGGCGTCATTTAAATGGCTGCCAATTGCCGCGTAGCGAAAAATTATATGCAAATAAGCTGATTTGTTTCTTAGTAGCTAATTCATATATCTGGGAGTAGAAAAAGATGAGCAGTTCCACATGAGCACACCCATTTTTACTATGTCATCGATGTGGATGTAAAATATGTAGTGGTTATTAAATATATATATCAAACTGTAATAAATATCACGTTTGATATTGCTTCGCATAACATTTTCGTGCTCCCATTAACAGAATTTTGTCTTCCAATATAATGATTAGTCCAACTCTGTAAAATAATTCAAAATGGCGTCATTTAAATGGCTGCCATGAGCACACCTATTTTTACTGTTGTCATCGATGTGGATGTAAAATATGTACTGGTTATTAAATATATATATAAAACTGTAATAAATATCACGTTTGATATTGCTTCGCATAACATTTTCGTGCTCCCATTAACAGAATTTTGTCTTCCAATAAGATGATTAGTCTAACTCTGTGATATAATTCAAAATGGCGTCATTTAAATGGCTGCCAATTGCCGCGCAGCTAAAAATTATATGCAAATAAGCTGATTTGTTACTTAGTAGCTAATTCATATATCTGGGAGTAGAAAAAGATGAGCAGTTCCACATGAGCACACCCATTTTTACTGTTGTCATCGATGTGGATGTAAAATATGTAGTGGTTATTAAATATATATATCAAACTGTAATAAATATCATGTTTGATATTGCTTCGCATAACATTTTCTTGCTCTCATTAACAGAATTTTGTCTTCCAATAAGATGATTAGTCCAACTCTGTAATATAATTCAAAATGGCGTCATTTAAATGGCTGCCAATTGCCGCGCAGCTAAAAATTATATGCAATTAGCTGATTTGTTACTTAGTAGCTAATTCATATATCTGGGAGTAGAAAAAGATGAGCAGTTCCAAATGAGCACACCCATTTTTACTGTTTTCATCGATGTGGATGTAGAATATGTAGTGGTTATTAAATATATATATCAAACTGTAATAAATATCACGTATGATATTGCTTCGCATAACATTTTCGTGCTCCCATTAACAGAATTTTGTCTTCCAATAAGATGATTAGTCCAACTCTGTAATATAATTCGAAATGGCGTCATTTAAATGGCTGCCATGAGCACACCCATTTCTACTGTTGTCATCGATGTGGAGGTAAAATATGTATTGGTTATTAAATATATATATCAAACTGTAATAAATATCATGTTTGATATTGCTTCGCATAATATTTTCTTGCTCTCATTAACAGAATTTTGTCTTCCAATAAGATGATTAGTCCAACTCTGTAATATAATTCAAAATGGCGTCATTTAAATGGCTGCCAATTGCCGCGCAGCTAAAAATTATATGCAAATAAGCTGATTTGTTACTTAATAGCTAATTCATATATCTGGGATTAGAAAAAGATGAGCAGTTCCACATGAGCACACCCATTTTTACTGTTGTCATCGATGTGGATGTAAAATATGTAGTGGTTATTAAATATATATATCAAACTGTAATAAATATCATGTTTGATATTGCTTCGCATAACATTTTCGTGCTCCCATTAACAGAATTTTGTCTTCCAATAAGATGATTAGTCCAACTCTGTAATATAATTCAAAATGGCGTCATTTAAATGGCTGCCAATTGCCGCGCAGCTAAAAATTATATGCAAATAAGCTGATTTGTTACTTAGTAGCTAATTCATATATCTGGGAGTAGAAAAAGATGAGCAGTTCCACATGAGCACACCCATTTTTACTATGTCATCGATGTGGATGTAAAATATGTAGTGGTTATTAAATATATATATCAAACTGTAATAAATATCACGTTTGATATTGCTTCGCATAACATTTTCGTGCTCCCATTAACAGAATTTTGTCTTCCAATAAAATAATTAGTCCAACTCTGTAATATAATTAAAAATGGCGTCATTTAAATGGCTGCCAATTTCCGCGCACCTAAAAATTATATGCAAATAAGCTGATTTGTTACTTAGTAGCTAATTCATATATCTGGGAGTAGAAAAATATGAGCAGTTCCACATGAGCACACACATTTTTACTGTTGTCATCGTTGTGGATGTAAAATATGTAGTGGTTATTAAATTTATATATATAATTGTAATAAATATCACGTATGATATTGCTTCGCATAACATTTTCGTGCTCCCATTAACAGAATTTTGTCTTCCAATAAGATGATTAGTCCAACTCTGTAATATAATTCGAAATGGCGTCATTTAAATGGCTGCCATGAGCACACCCATTTCTACTGTTGTCATCGATGTGGAGGTAAAATATGTATTGGTTATTAAATATATATATCAAACTGTAATAAATATCACGTTTGATATTGCTTCGCATAACATTTTCGTGCTCCCATTAACAGAATTTTCTCTTCCAATAAGATGACTAGTCCAACTCTGTGATATAATTCAAAATGGCGTCATTTAAATGGCTGCCAATTGCCGCGCTGCTAAAAATTAGATGCAAATAAGCTGATTTGTTACTTAGTAGCTAATTCATATATCTGGGAGTAGAAAAAGATGAGCAGTTCCACATGAGCACACCCATTTTTACTGTTGTCATCAATGTGGATGTAAAATATGTAGTGGTTATTAAATATATATATCAAAGTGTAATAAATATCACGTTTGATATTGCTCTGCATAACATATTCGTGCTCCCATTAACAGAATTTTGTCTTCCAATAGGATGATTAGTCCAACTCTTTAATATAATTCAAAATGGCGTCATTGAAATGGCTGCCAATTTCTGCGCAGCTAAAAATTATATGCAAATAAGCTGATTTGTTACTTAGTAGCTAATTCATATATCTGGGAGTAGAAAAAGATGAGCAGTTCCACATGAGCACACCCATTTTTACTATGTCATCGATGTGGATGTAAAATATGTAGTGGTTATTAAATATATATATCAAACTGTAATAAATATCACGTTTGATATTGCTTCGCATAACATTTTCGTGCTCCCATTAACAGAATTTTGTCTTTCAATAAAATAAT
>JAWNON010000154.1:0-2500 GCA_035045945.1 Drosophila anceps
TGTATATGTATATGTATATGTATATGTATATGTATATGTATATGTATATGTATATGTATATGTATATGTATATGTATATGTATATGTATATGTATATGTATATGTATATGTATATGTATATGTATATGTATATGTATATGTATATGTATATGTATATGTATATGTATATGTATATGTATATGTATATGTATATGTATATGTATATGTATATGTATATGTATATGTATATGTATATGTATATGTATATGTATATGTATATGTATATGTATATGTATATGTATATGTATATGTATATGTATATGTATATGTATATGTATATGTATATGTATATGTATATGTATATGTATATGTATATGTATATGTATATGTATATGTATATGTATATGTATATGTATATGTATATGTATATGTATATGTATATGTATATGTATATGTATATGTATATGTATATGTATATGTATATGTATATGTATATGTATATGTATATGTATATGTATATGTATATGTATATGTATATGTATATGTATATGTATATGTATATGTATATGTATATGTATATGTATATGTATATGTATATGTATATGTATATGTATATGTATATGTATATGTATATGTATATGTATATGTATATGTATATGTATATGTATATGTATATGTATATGTATATGTATATGTATATGTATATGTATATGTATATGTATATGTATATGTATATGTATATGTATATGTATATGTATATGTATATGTATATGTATATGTATATGTATATGTATATGTATATGTATATGTATATGTATATGTATATGTATATGTATATGTATATGTATATGTATATGTATATGTATATGTATATGTATATGTATATGTATATGTATATGTATATGTATATGTATATGTATATGTATATGTATATGTATATGTATATGTATATGTATATGTATATGTATATGTATATGTATATGTATATGTATATGTATATGTATATGTATATGTATATGTATATGTATATGTATATGTATATGTATATGTATATGTATATGTATATGTATATGTATATGTATATGTATATGTATATGTATATGTATATGTATATGTATATGTATATGTATATGTATATGTATATGTATATGTATATGTATATGTATATGTATATGTATATGTATATGTATATGTATATGTATATGTATATGTATATGTATATGTATATGTATATGTATATGTATATGTATATGTATATGTATATGTATATGTATATGTATATGTATATGTATATGTATATGTATATGTATATGTATATGTATATGTATATGTATATGTATATGTATATGTATATGTATATGTATATGTATATGTATATGTATATGTATATGTATATGTATATGTATATGTATATGTATATGTATATGTATATGTATATGTATATGTATATGTATATGTATATGTATATGTATATGTATATGTATATGTATATGTATATGTATATGTATATGTATATGTATATGTATATGTATATGTATATGTATATGTATATGTATATGTATATGTATATGTATATGTATATGTATATGTATATGTATATGTATATGTATATGTATATGTATATGTATATGTATATGTATATGTATATGTATATGTATATGTATATGTATATGTATATGTATATGTATATGTATATGTATATGTATATGTATATGTATATGTATATGTATATGTATATGTATATGTATATGTATATGTATATGTATATGTATATGTATATGTATATGTATATGTATATGTATATGTATATGTATATGTATATGTATATGTATATGTATATGTATATGTATATGTATATGTATATGTATATGTATATGTATATGTATATGTATATGTATATGTATATGTATATGTATATGTATATGTATATGTATATGTATATGTATATGTATATGTATATGTATATGTATATGTATATGTATATGTATATGTATATGTATATGTATATGTATATGTATATGTATATGTATATGTATATGTATATGTATATGTATATGTATATGTATATGTATATGTATATGTATATGTATATGTATATGTATATGTATATGTATATGTATATGTATATGTATATGTATATGTATATGTATATGTATATGTATATGTATATGTATATGTATATGTATATGTATATGTATATGTATATGTATATGTATATGTATATGTATATGTATATGTATATGTATATGTATATGTATATGTATATGTATATGTATATGTATATGTATATGTATATGTATATGTATATGTATATGTATATGTATATGTATATGTATATGTATATGTATATGTATATGTATATGTATATGTATATGTATATGTATATGTATATGTATATGTATATGTATATGTATATGTATATGTATATGTATATGTATATGTATATGTATATGTATATGTATATGTATATGTATATGTATATGTATATGTATATGTATATGTATATGTATATGTATATGTA
>JAWNON010000154.1:7500-26218 GCA_035045945.1 Drosophila anceps
TAGGAAAAAAGACAGTACCCCAGTTTGGAAGCTTGCATTGTTTAAGCCGTTTTATGAGGCATAATGCAGTCGTTAGCATCCGACTGCGAATTGTATATTGTTTCCTCTATGCTATATATGTTAATTATTCTTCTTTCATTTATGTTTTTTCTTTCAAGCTATTTATATATTCCTACATTATTTATTATGTCCGTTTCTAACAAAATATGCATAGTAAATAAAATTTTATTAAGAAATCTTTATCTATATTAATATCTACGGAAATTTTTTTATATTTTTTTAATAAATGTATTTTTTATGTCTTTTTACCTTTTTCTTATGTGTTAATATTTCTACAATGTTTCTGGACTGTTAACAAAATATGTAAATATTCATGTGATTTATGGACAAGGCGAAATTTTTATCTACAATCTATATATCGTTCATATTAATATTACATTTATATTTTTATGTCTACCATGTTTACCTCTTGACTGCTAACAAAGTGGTAGCGACTCAAGTTAGGAGCGTTAAATTGCGGGCATTGGCTTTGCTGTTCTTCGTTCGGTTTCGGTCGCACTATTTTAGCGTCTACCTTTGCTGTTGCTGAGGCAAAAGGATTCAGCTCATCGACAGATGCCTTATTTATTATGGCAGTTTCTAAAAAAAATAAATTTTACTTTCTTTAATAGTTCAATCTTATCAAAAGTGTGAAGCCTAATTAAATCCACAACGAACCGGAACTATATTGGGAACAGACTATGCGACCAGACTTTCCAAATGGCACCATCAGCATCGGAGCCGCCAACACGGGCTGAAAGGAGCTTATAGGAATAGAAGTTGCATTTGCAGTTGCAATTGAAATTGGTTCGTTCTCTACATTCGTGGTATTCTGATGAGGCGAAGCACTGTTATTCGAGCCGCCCGTATTATAGGCACTTGAAGAGTTTTCCACCTCCTCCTGCTGTTCATTAATACATTTATTCTCGTTGTCAACATTATTGCGCCCATAGTTACCACCACTGCTACTAGATCCACTAGTGTTTGTTATAGCACTAAGTAAAGAAGCGTATATACTCGACTCGATATTCGATGCTGTTGTTTATGATATAAACTTTGACGACCAGCTAGCGTATGCACGGATCTCGGATTGATCTGGGACTTAATGCCCAACCATTGAGCCACACGTTGCGTTTGCTGTTGCATTTCTAAAACATCCGCATCGGCCATCACTGGTGATGAGCAAGATTCCATTGCTGTCATATAGTTAGAGCTTTGATATGGTGAACAATAGAGGGGCCTTTGATTCTGAATCCTCAGGAATAGTTTCATAAATATGCTCGCAATCATCATATTCATATTGTTTACTAGCTATTGTTGCTGGCAGGCTTTTATCTACTAATGGTTTTAAACCTGTTTCCTGGCTTATTCCTCGTACATTGTCAATACAAATCTTTTCTGTGGCACTAGCTTGTATCTGTCCTTTACTTTTCGACTTTTCTGACATCGTTTGCGAGCCAGTTAAAGTTGCTTGTAAAGTAGATATAATGGGTTTTGCCGCTGGTTCTATCATTTTCTTTTGCTGCGTTAAAATAACTTTGTCCAATTTTATCAACAACATTTGTGTAATCATCAGATAGAATGCCGTTGGCATACTCAAAGTTACTATCGATCTCTTCATCGTCCTCATCGTCGTCATCTTCCCTTTGAATGAAAAGTGAATATCAGACGATGTTAGTGTGTCTTTCTATGTACTTACTGGATAAAGAAGTCGTGGACTGACAAGGAACGTTACAGCCGTCGAATTTGATCTATTTGTGTTTCGGCATGTTTTTTACTTTTTTATGTCTATGCCATTAATGTTGAGAATTTGATCGCCACGACGGAGTCTACTGTCACGCTCTGCCACGCTCTCTGGCTGAATATCACTTATGAAAACATCATCATTGGTGGCATCGGCATCAGCATCCGCTTCGTTTGTTATTAAGTCTGCATTCGTATTCTGGTTGCATATCACAGGCTTTATAAGTAATACTTTCCTCGCAGTCCCTGTTACTGTAGAAATTATTACAGCACACAGTGAGTCCAATTTGATCGTTAGTTAAATCTTTTTTCACGAGTGTCACTTCCTGCAAATGAAATTTGATGTGAAAATGTTTCTATAAGTATTCAACTCTACCTCGATGTCTTGATCTCCTGGTTCCAAACACTGCTCAAACAGATGATGTTCCTGCTCGATAAAATGATCAGTCATTGTTTGCGCTATATCTTCATTCTGATCAACTTTTTTGCTAGTTTTATTGAATTGAACAAGCTTGTCAAGCGTTTTTTTTTCTTTCGATATAGGCACGGTCTGATCGCTGTTTTGAAATGTTCGTAAAGTTAAAATAATTTGATTTTTAGCTGTACCTAATGACAGAGGCGACGTCGGCAATGAATTGGAGTCAATATCTTCTGAGGCACAGGTTGTTCTTGCATTAGATACTTGAGCACCCCTTACCCTTGCACAAATATCATCCCCCTGCAGATCGTCTGGGGTGATGGGATTTTGCTTTCGGCATAATTCAACTACTAGGGTTTCTTTAGCTTGAAGGAACATTTGAACCGCGTCAAAACTAGACAATGATGTAATGTCGTTGCCATTTAGCTGTAATGAATTTTTTAGTTTATATTCAAATTCGGGTATTTCTCAATTGAAAACAAATGTAGCAGTCATGCAGTCATGAATGCCTATAGTTGAGTTCGTGTTTATATGTAAGTTTATCAGCTTTATATGCTGTTCCGTTTGGTTCGATTTTGTGCAATTTGAACCTACCTTTAGTACAACATAATCTAACTCAACAGTATTTAAACAGTTATTAGAGCACATTTTGAAACAAATTACATAGCTTTACTAATTCTTATTCCGTGAAATAAATCCACACCCACACAACAGAAATACAGACATCGTATATCATTACTAAATTCGCCGCGACTGTGTGACCAAAGTGTGTCTTTCTTCAAAATCTTACGCTTATCGATTATTTCAAAAATCTTTTTACCACTTTAACAATATTTCTTAAGTAAACGGACTAATTCATAAGTTAAACACATTTGAATAATTGACCAATATATTAGATAAAGTTAGTTATGCTCTTGATTTAAGAATGATGATATTGTGAAATATAGCCATACTCGAAATAAGTATTTTATTGCTCGTGGTGAAATGGCAAGTGCAGGCATAAATACCGCTCTACATTGGCACTCAAAAATGACAGCGATTGCTATTGCGGTGGTAACTATTAACATTTAAATTCTTGATATATATTTTTTGTGTGATATAAACGAGTAAAATCAAAATGAAAATCAATCTTAATTTTTAGTTTTCACAATATACAAAACTAATTATGCTCTATATCATAAAGTGCAAAATTTACGTGTGATGATATTGTAAAATAGGACCATATTCAAACTTAGTATTTTATTATTTTGTTCGTGGTGAAATACAAATGCACTTATAGATTATTTACATTGGTACTCAAAAATCACTATATATAAATTATATATATATATGTATATATATATACAAACATATATATACACATATATATATATGTATATATATATATATATATATATATATATATATATATATATATATATATATATATATATATATATATATATATATATATATATTTATATTTATATATGTATATATATATATATATATATATATATATATATATATATATATATATATATATATATATATATATATATATATATATATATATATATATATATATATATATATATATATATATATATATATATATATATATATATATATATATTTATATATATATATATATATATTTACATATTTACACATATTTAATTCATTTATGTAAATGTTTTAACATTTTGTATGCATGTATGTAAATGTAATTATGTGCAATAATTAAACATTACTACAGGCAATTTAACATACATACATATGTACATATATGTGCATAAATGTATGTACATATACGAGTGCTATTATTGAAGTATGTGTAATAAGTGTATGCATTTACTTATTCTATTTGATTTATGTCTATACGCTTTACATAAAATTAATCGGTCATCATATAATGTTTGCATGTACATACGTACATACACATATATGTATGTGCATTTGAAAATGGCATTTGTCGGCTAGGAACAGCTGCATCCCTCAACGGACATATATTTGGTATTACACTCAACACAAGTTGGTGATTTTCATCAAAGTACAGCAAGCTTAAGGAACTCATTTTCGTTGGCGAACAACAAGGCGTTGCTGAAGTAGTCAACGCTGCCAAATGCGTATGTGGATACTGCTCCAAATACCCAACTCTGCAGTCGCCGCTGCAAAAGTATGCATCGAATGATGTAGGTGCCACCACAAAGTGCCATCCGAAGCTGGTGAAGTTGACCTTTAGAGGATATCGACAGCAGCGCATATCGTGATCGTTCTCAGTGCAATCGAGATAAACGCTACGTTTTCTTCGATGTTTCTTTCGCGAGCCAACCTCAATGTGCACTGTCTGTAAATAAAGAAAATGTTAAACATAAATGTATACCATATAGTCGGTTCACAGCTTATTTATACGTCGCATTTGGTTCTGAAAAGCCTATTAGTACTCGCTAAATGGCTAAAAAAAGTAGCTTACAAAAATGTTGCAGTAAAATATGCAGTATTCTGTGATACGTGCGTAGGACTACGGAGAATTTGTAGTTATCTTGAACGAATACGTATCTTTTGTTATTAAATTCTGATCTAAAGCATTTGCCTAATAATGTATGATTTTTAACAGAACACTGGGAGCAAAAAGTTTTTCGTGCATTAGTTATAAAAATTGGTTTAAAGTTCTGAAATAATGGCTATAATTTTAATAACATAACATTTTTCAACTCAATTGTTTGAAACTTTGACTGACGGAATGGAGAATTGATTGATTGAATCCCTGAATTTACAGAAAATGTTATTTCTAAATAAAATATAAGTTTATTATAGATTATGTAGATTTGTATATATATACCAATGGGTTTTTTGCAGTACTGTCTGTCGTGACAATTAAGGGTTGCATCCATGGCTCGACTCCTTTTATAAAAATGTCCTGAGTTTGACTGGGTTCTATGACGGTTTCTGTGACTATTAGGGGCTTCAGATCCACATTGACCCATTGACCCAGTCCAGTTGGAATTTTGTGTCGGAACTCAAAGAGTTTTGCCTTGTGCGTATAATTTGTTTTATTTTCTCGACGTATGGCCCGATGTAAGGCCACGACAATTTCCTTGTTTTGAAAATCGGCCAATTCGTCAAGGATTTTCGGTTGATAGACACTGATCCATTCTAATCCTCGCAAATACAAGTGAAGTGTCACATAAGAAATATCTGAGAATCCCGAATCAAACTTGAAACGTAGAACATCTGTTTTTCGATTATGTCGCACATGGGGTTCTTTAAATAATAATAAAAAAATGTTATTAACTATTGTATTTAATTGTATTTAAAGAGTAGTATATTGGTTTTCTGCACTGTCCATCTTGCTGTAAGTCCGTCTGTCCGCCTGAAAGAAATTTGGAATATATATTCGTCTTTTAAAGTGCTCCGATTTTCCCGATACCCCCATTAGAGCCATAGCCATATATATATATATATATATATATATATATATATATATATATATATATATATATATATATATATATATATATATATATATATATATATATATATATATATATATATATATATATATATATATATATATATATATATATATATATATATATATATAACACTATAACTATTTGTTTTGTTTTATACCTGAAATCGGAAAACAACTATATCTTCCGAACTAATGGAGTTAGAGCATCAAAATTTGGCATATTTGGTATTGCAGACTCCATTCGGACTCTTATACAAATAAAAACATTTTGCTGTTTTTGGAACGTGGAAGAATATTATGCTGTCGATTGAGCCCGATTAGTATTATTTTAATGTATTTGAATACACGTACATACATATATACATATACAGAATATGGAGTTAGTTTGTAAGCAAAAGTTATAACCGGACTATTATAGATAGTCTTCATATTTAACTTACGTTCTGGAAATATATAAACGCTGCTTATATGAGAAAGTATACTTTCATATTCAATGTCATCCTCGTTAATTGTAAAGTCTGTGGCCTTTTGCTTTGGAGTCTTTTGATGGCCATCAACTTCGATATTATAGATATATTGAAAGTCCTTAAAGTTATTAGGATCGTCACCCTGCATTTCCAAAGACGCATTTGTATTGGACGTCTCATATTTAGAATTGTGATCGGAACTCAGCTCAATATTTTGTGTAGCATTCACAGATTCTGTCAAAGTTTCCTCGGGCATATACAGAGCAGATCGAGGTGTATCTGGAGGAGAGGCAGCAGCATCATTTGGCTTACTATTATGGCCCCACATCGAGTTAGAAAGCGAGGCATTATAGTTTTTATAGAAGTTCTCCAATATGTTCTGTGGTACAGATATTGGCTTAGTTATATTGGGTAATTTCTTCAAATTCAGTCGCATCAAAATATGCATCTTAATCGATTCCAAGCTATCCTGTTTTGCCTTTTCCCTCAACTGACGTTGCAGTACAGAGTCTCCAGTAATCAAGCTATTTCTGTTCACGCTAAACCCTTGCACACTTGCTGGCAGCTGACCGGCTTGACCCGATAGGTTTTGGTTCTGGCTCTGGCTGTGGCTCTGGCTTTTGACCTGAATAGTAGGTGTATGGTTAGGCGGTGTAAGCGTTTGATTTCGGTGGCTTTTGGTGTTGTTTGATCTGAGCAGTCGGTCTGTGTCTCTCGTTGCTTCCTGGGCAGATGCTAAAATAACGATCGATAATAAAATCGATAGGAAAATTGTAGTCGTGTATCGAGCGACTACCAATCGAAATTTCCAGCTCCTATCGTTCCTCATAGTCATCATCATCTGTCGTCGTTTCATAGAGCTATTGCATTGGCAAGACTTCTTGGGAATGGAATCAGAATCGCAATCGAAATCATCACTGCTAATTAAATGATCGATTGCTTTGCTCATTTTGGGTTGTACTCTTCGCTTTTCACTCAACTTTGTAGCTTCTTTGAATGACGTCATGGCTTAGTTTTGTTTTCCGAGTTTCAATCATGGACTAGCCGCCTTGAACGAGAGAAAGTGTGTTGCTTGTGATTCAAATATATGTTAGACAACTCCATCACGAAATAAACAGGTAAGAGTTCTCCAGTCGAGACTGCTCTACTACGAGATACCCTGAGCCTTGCGAAGAGCCGATTTTATAATTATTTTAGAGTTCTTTTATACATATGTACATAGTAAATAACGCATGCACATACACATACACACACACGCACAAGCACGCGCTCTGATTATAGCGAAGTTTTAGTAGCGGCTACGCTTGGGTTGCAGTAAGGGCTATATTATGAGAACACATTTGTTGAATAATTTTTCTTGTTAGTGGACTAACGTAATCAAACTTTCAGAATATGATAATGTCATTTTTATATATTTACCAAAGCACAAGTCTCTAGTATTTGAAATACGTTTTTTGCAAATTTGGGCGGAAGGGGCGTGGTATCCAAAATCCAAAATTTGTATTGATTACAAGGATATACACTGTAAATCTGAACCCTCTTACTTAAATGGTATACGAGCTACGCTTAAGAAACGAAGTCAAATAATCGATTTTTATCGATAACAAGTAAAAGTGATCCAGTGGAGACAATTCGACTAGAAGATACCCTTAACCGTGCAAAGAGCTGATATTCCAATAATTCTACACTTTTTTTATACATACAAAGCAAGCAACGCATGCACGCATACATACACACGCACGCACAACCGTGCATCTCGAGTAATTGAAATAAGTTTTTTGCAAATTTGATCACAAGAGGGCGTGGTAATCAAAATATAACAAAAATCGAAATTGTATAAAAAACATATAAAACTAAATACAAAATTTGGAGAGTCTAACTTTAAATTTAAGCATTTCGATAAAAAAAAAGAATCGATAACATTTAAACGGTAATCGTAATCGAAAACTGGACATGGTAAAGCTCTGTCACGCCCTCATTAAGCGCAGCTTTATATAATACATATTTTTATCCGGGGGTGGTTTACCAGAGCTTACGTTGTAAAACTGTAAAATAGATGAGCAGTGCATTAAAGTAAATTAATTTTTATACCCTGAAGCCATTGAGAATGGGAAATCAGGGTATAATGGTTTTGTTAAAATGTATGTAACAGACAGAAGGAGGCGTGGCAGACATCAAAAAGTACATATTCTTGATCAGGGTGAAGAGCTGTGTCGATTTTTGTATGTCCGTCTGTCTGTCCATCCGTCTGTCCGTCCGTTTGTATGTGTGGTTGCGACGGTATCAGAACCTAGAAGAGCGAGAGATCAAACATTTTTTTTGTAGGTCCGTGAATAGCACGCGCAGCTCGAGCTTTTTCCGAAATTTGATAACTATTCCCATTTTAATGTTATCGATTAAAAAGCAATGGGAATGCAGTTATAAAATTTTTATCTCGTACTTTATATATTTATATATATATATATATATATATATATATATATATATATATATATATATATATATATATATATATATATATATATAATATGTATGTATATATATAGTATAAGTATACTCACCAGATGTTTTATCCAAGTTGAACAATCAGCACCCACAACCACTTAACAGTTTCAATCTCAGCATATTCTGTTATATTTATTGTTACTTTCCGCTTCAACATACATATGTATAAATGAATGTATGTACATGCACTATGTGTACGCATATACATATGTATGTATATATGAATGTTGGTAAATGTAACTGGCGTGACTTTTCGGTTCACAGTTTTCGAGTCAAATGCATTGTTACGAGCAACTATTCAGAAATTTAACCATTGACCGTTATAAGGCCGCGAAAGACGTGTGACTTCTTTTACGTATTCCCGAATTTAATAGGTTATGTGATAATAAATCTGCATTCCGCGCGCGTATGTGTGTGTGTATTTTTTTCACAATTAGTTTGGAGCTCTTTCGTTTTGTGTTGTAGTTTTTAGCGCTTGTTTATTCTCTTTAGTGTTTACCGATTTGTTGGTGTATGTATGTACATAAGTACATACATGCATATGTGTATGTGTATGAAAATACATAGATATATACTACATATGCTTGCATTGACTCGCCTGAGAGTGCGTGTGTGTGCTGTGGGTATGGTGTGCACGGTATGCATAAACGATTCATGTTCATGTGAATCTCACTAGAAGCTCTTGATGGATCACTCTCACTCTATTGTATTCAATTAAAACCATTTATAAACATCATTATCAATTTTTGTGTTCTTGAACTTCAGTTCAGTGCTGGAAGTGCAGTTATTCCTTTTGATGCATTCAGATATACATATGTATGTATGTAAATATACACTAATATAAATACGTAAATATATATACATGTAAATAAATGCGTATATATATGCACATATATATCTATCTATATGCATACATACATACATGTGAGCATATTCACGAGTACATACATATACATATATTTTATTATTTGTATGTACATACATTCATAAATACATATGTATGAATATGTATGCAAAAATTTATAAATTTGTACAGACATACATATAAATTAATTACGTATCTCAAAACCCACACACAGCATTTGTATAAGAATCGCGATAACAAACATTTATGTTTGCATCTGTATGTATAAAAAAATAAATAAAAAAAAGAGATATATATATATATATATATATATATATATATATATATATATATATATATATATATATATATAAATATATAAATATATATATATATATATATATATATATATATATATATATATATATATATATATATATATATATATATATATATATATATATATATATATATATATATATATATATATATATATATGTGTGTGTGTGTGTGTGTGTGTGTGTGTGTGTGTGTGTGTGTGTGAATTCTATTTTGAACATTTCATGATTCTCTACGAACGTACTTTATACAAATATATGTAGGTATGTTTGTACATACATATGCATATCATGCATACATACTTAAGAATATATGTATGTACATGTATGCAGGCACATTCATGAATATATGTGCATACATACATATGTATGTATGTATGTGTGTATGTTTGAATGTTGTTTGTATGTATGTATGTATGTATGTATGTATGTATGTATGTATGTATTTATGTATGTACGTATGTATGTATGTATGTATGTGTGTATGTATGTTTGTATGTATGTATGTATGTATGTATGTATGTATGTATGTATGTATGTATGCTTGTATGTATGTATGTATGTATGTATGTATATATGTATGTATGTATGTATGTATATATATATGTATGTATGTATGTATGCATAAATGGTTGCCTATCTATACATTCAGTCATATGCTCGCAAATATTCTTATTTCTTCATGCATGCATAGGTATACACTTGTTTGTTTGTAATAAAAGTATTCGCACATGTGTCCATTATTTCACTTGCAACGCGCACTGCTTGAAAAAAAATTATAAATTTATTAATAAAACAGGGATCGGCAGAAACGGCAATGGCAACGGCAACAGCAACGGCAACGGCAGTGAATACAGCGATATACAACAGAGCCTGACCGTGCCATATAACTAACTGACAGATCCGCACCGACATTCACATCCACACAACATAAACAAGAAGCTGTTGCGCTGAGGATGGGTGTGCGCTACGTTCGGTCAGGGCACCAGGTCCCATTTCAGTGTGTGGGTGGGCACCGTCAACGTTCTGCACGTTATTCATAGTCAACCATACGTGCTTATTACAATTTAAGTTCGGCACGCACTGATGATGAAGAAGTTTTAGCATGTTTAACACTATTTTTTTTCTTAATCATCAGATAAACTATTTATGTCTAATGATATCATAAAACAGCTTAACATTACGCTTCCATAAAGGAGCCCGATTCCGGCCCTGCTTTTTTTTTCCGCATACCCATAGCTTTGCTTTAAATGGTTATGAGTCGCTCCGCCAAATACGTATCCTTAATTACATCTATGTTCTAATTTATATATTGTGTACGTTTAAGTGCATTATCGTCACCCTAAAACAAATCAAATTTATATACAATTTCATTCACTTACTTGAATGAATATTGATAAATAATACATTATCTGACGCTATATATTTGTAAAGGGTATCTTTAAGTCCACCTCTATATTCTTATGCACTTCTACTTGTTCTTGCTTGCCACGAAATACGTCCAACGTAAATTGTGTCGTCCAACGAAGTCTGAATACTCTTTTTCAGTTGACCGCAAATTTAAATTCGCACTATTTTATATAAAGACTTGGGCTTTAAAACGGTGTTGGGACGAATTCAAAAATGATAAGAGCATATACTATATATATATATATATATATATATATATATATATATATATATATATATATGCTCTTATATGCTCTTATCATTTTTGAATATATATATATATATAGATGTATGTATATAAGAAACTGACAAATATTTATCTCATAAGAAATACTGGCAATGCAAAGCTTATGAACTAGTTGTTATTCTCATATGCTTGCAAAGAGAAAATCAATTGCTGACTTTTGGCTTCCTATTATTCATTTAGCAGAACGTTAGGTTTTCTTGATGTCCTAACTGGTTCCAACAACTTCTGTTCCTTGAGTTAGTTCGGTTAAAAAATATGCAATTTGCTATCCATTAGCTCAGTTTAAGAAAAAACTGGATTGGCCTTATTTGAGATACATATGTACATATATAATAAAATTGTCTCACACAATACTCTGTTCAAAATTGAATCTTGTGAATTATATATGTATAAATACAGACATAAATATGTACATACATATGTATGTATGTACATATATGTGTATATGTATGTAAACTTTAAAAAGCGTCCAGGCAGAGGAAACTAATTTACTTTTAAGAAATTAACTAGCTGCAAAGAAGTAAAAAGGTAATTAAAAAATAAAAATCATTGTCATGATTCAATTTGTTCGCTAATTTGATTCAACTGTTGTGCATTTTTAAAACAAATGCGTACCCGATTTTCATCACTGTACTCACTTATCGAAATTTCGTTTAGTGAGTAAAATTCGCCGCCTTTCGTTAAGTGAGTAAATTTGTATGCGCAGCGAAGGATAGCAAGTACATGAACCATTCTTCTCTCTCTTCTTTGACGCGGAGGCCTTTTAAAGTTTAAATGTGAGCCTGTGCGAATCTGTGTAACAGACAAATAGACAGAACTAATAAAATATATATATTGCAAATTAATACGATGAACGTAGTCCATATAGCAAAATAAAAACTCATTTTCAATAGCAGGTTGCAATATTCATATTGCATCACAGGAGCTACATAAACAGCGAAGTATGCGACCCGCATGCCTATTTATGTGTGAGCGTTCTGTTATCTGTGTGAGAAGGAGAAAGTTCTAAAGATGGAATGCTTAAAACACATGTTTGCCACAGAGTTCAGGTCTTCTATTACAGTCATTTTCTATTATTGCTTTTCTACTAGTCTTTAAACAGTTATCTTCGTTTATGTGTACATATTTATATACAGTCCCGTTCAACTGAATAGCTTTGACTTTTTCCAAAGTTTGAAAAGTTAAATCTCTACAACGAAAACTCAGATTTGAATGAAACAATTTTTTTTATGTAAAGAAATAACTTTTATGATGAAGAAAAGTTTCTGATCTGATAGTTTTGAATTTATATGATTTTTATTATTTTTTTGAAAAGCTAACCAAGAATACATATTTTCTTTTTGCTCATGTGAATAGGTTTAAGAACTTTAACATTTATTTATGATCGATTAGATAATTTTACTGAGTTCGAATTTGTAGTATTCCAAAAAGAAAAGCAATTATTTTTTTTTCAAAAGCGGATGGCTTTTAAAATGGACAAAAAACTCCTTTTGGTCAATTTTTTTTAAATACATCATGGTAAATCCTTCAATTTTAGCCACGATCCAAATTTTGTTATAAACTCTCTCTGTAATGAAGAAAGTAACGGAAAAAATATAAATGGGGGAATACGTATGCAGCGTCAAATTCTTGCTCTCGGCAGGAGAAATCAGTAAACACAAATGGTATAATTGCTAGTTTAGTGACTGTAAAACGAAATATTTGGAGTGTAAAACATTTATACAACTCCGAATTATCCAAAAGCATACGCAGCTCCCAAGTTCCATAGTACGATATGGCTTCCCAATACCATTACGCCATCTGCACAGGTGTGGTGGCGACTTTAAAAGCATTCTTTCTTTCATATGTTCAGTTGTAGCTGCCCAGATCATCATTAATGCATTCTTTTCGGCGGGAAAGACCACTTCGACTTTTGATTTCTCGTCATATGCTCATATTCAGACGAGCTTAAAAAAACGCATTTTTGGTTGGCTTTTCAAAAAAAGTATGTCATTCAAATGGGAGTAGTCGTTCTAGAGATATAACTTTTCAAACTTATGAAAAAATCAAAGCTATTCAGTTGAGCGGGACTGTATGTACGTCTCTTTACATTTTTAACGACAATAGCAACCGACTCTCAGGATTGATTCTCATTCACCCGGTTTAGTTATTGACAAACCACAAACCAAAATCACACCCACAACAACAATCATAAGGACCACTCAACTCTTACACAAACTCTGCGGTTAAGCCTCGGTAAGCTACATTTGCACGGTGAATGCAAACATGGGTTTGCATGTATTTCAATTTTGGGTTGTTCAGGATTTCAGGTATTCATTGAAAGTTTTTGTACACTCTAAACTCATCAAAGCAAGGAATTCGCCGAAAATTGTACTCCCAATATAGTATATATATTCTTAGTCACGACATTGTTAGTAAATTTTAGTCTGTCCGTCCATATGTACTAAATGATCTCGTATACTAAAAATGTATATAAAAATTTTTGTGTAAAAAATACAGTGCAAATGTACTTATACCTTTATTATATTCAAAACCAAATTTTTATTAATTACATGGACTTGCGTCCTGTCGAGAGGATCAAAATAAATTTCGAGTTAATTGGGATTTTATATTTTCGGTGATGTCGAGTTATTAACTTTTTTTTTATTACAAATAAATATAGATACTTATGTGGTATTAATTATTGAAAAGGACAATTAAACAGAAACATCATATTGAATTAGCATAAAATTAAGGTTAAATAAGTAAGAAATCTCTAGTCGACTGCCCGACTAGGAGATCCCTTGCACTGCGTCCGATCTGCGTTTTTAAATATACTCCATATCTTGTATCAATCACAATCTTAAAAAAAAATTAAATAAAATTTTCAATCTTGCACTTTCACAATCAAATAGGATTGGCATGAGTTATTGAAAATAATGATAAGCTCCTAATGTCATAACTATAACACAAAAACTATAGGTACTCTAACTGAAAATAACAAATTTCGTTTTGCTGTACTTATTGTAAGAAGCTTCGAAACATAATTGCAATTTATAAAAGGTGAAATATATATATATATATATATATATATATATATATATATATATATATATATATATATATATATATATATATATAGGTATATACATATATATATATATATATATATATATATATATATATATATATATATATATATATATATATATATATATATATATATATATATATATATATATATATATATATATATATATATATATGAACTTAATGGCCAATGTAGAATGGGAGAATATCCAAAATCAGAAAGATTTATAGTCTGGGTATTAACTGTAATTCTCAAAGAAATAGTTATACAGTCAAATCACGATAATTTGCGCCCCTTGAAATTTTCAATGATTCATTAATTACTTATATATATATATATATATATATATATATATATATATATATATATATATATATATATATATATATATATATATATATATATATATATATATATATATATATATATATATATATATATATATATATATATATATATATATATATATATATATATATATATATATATATATATATATATATATATATATATATATATATATATATATATAAATATATATATTTACATATTTACGAATTTATGGAGCTAAAAGTTGCTTTGAGAAGTTACCATGGCTCAGCTTCTGTTTACTGTGATTTTTTTTTGTTTTGCTTTATTTTCTTTTTACAGATCGTAGATTTTGATCTTTGTGACTAGCGAATGGGCACAGAAACAGTCAGAGTCACAGCATGTGGTGAAAAATCAGCGTGATCTTAGTGAAATGATTTTCTTAGCTCAAACAAATAGTGTAGATCACCGCGACCTTTGTGATCAACAACCCTCAAAGGGACTATACGGCTCTATATCGATTCTCGTGTGAAAACATGCAATTATGGTTTTACTTGTGTTATTACTGAGTTTTATGAGAAGAACCACTTTTATTGGACCCGATTTACTTTAAGGGTTGCCTTTTTACGTTTTTCTACGCAGGCATACGTACATAGGTACGTACGTACAAGCATATAAATTGAAAACATTTTGCTGTGGAAACAGGTCTGTTAATGAATTTAATGCTGTATGCTAAGAACAATGACTTACAACTAATAGGAGATTATAATGATAGTGATTGAAAATTACCAACATATTTTTATGCACAGGTATAGAGGAAATGCATACGCTTAGCGCCTATGATCGATATTTGATAGAGCATGGAGTAGGCAATAGATTGTGTGTAGCGAAACTTCATATGAAAATCAGCCGTCTCAGTCGAACAGTGGATGCGAAAATTTTTTGAGATGCGATATTTTAGTTGATTGATCCTTAAAGTAAGCGATTCGCGCAAAAACGCTGAGTGGGAGCTCGAGTCACTCAAGTCCCTTGCGGAGATTGGTGCCGCTGTAGTATTAAACCAAATATGGTTTTTTAAACGAGTCCAATATTCAATTTATACATGAATGTTGGCTACTTCCCTCTTCACTAATATTTTCAAATCACTGAAAAATTGAAAAAAAATCTATTTGTTAGGAAATAGTAGGGATTGAGTACTCTCTTAGTCGGGAGCTTCCGACTATAGCACTCATAGTGGCTCCCTTTTTGTTGTTGTACTTCGATTGCTTTGCGGCTAAGAAAAAATCTCCTGTTTTATATTTTCCTTCATAAGAACTGGCTAAAATGTTGATTTTCTATTTCTTCCACTCAGTTGGGTTTTCAAACCCAACGCTTACTCCTGCCATTGGTAAATCATAGCACTTGCAGGACACATGCTTTCCAGGCTCAGTCTTCATCCACCACTCACCACTCACCATCCACCATACATAGCATTTCTATTTTTACAATACCTTACCAGATCAGGCCGGCGCAGATATTTATGGAATATATGGATCATATATGATCATGTGTTGAAAATTTTATTGAAATTCGTTACGTACGTAATACTGAACGAGTTTAAAAACATTATGCTCAGCTTTGTGGCAAACTTTATATGGACCTTAGAAACTGAGGTATTTTCGTTGATGTTAAATAAAATATGAAAGTTTTAAAAAATATATTAGAGTAGTAGGCTTATAATTTTAATGAAAGTGTATCTATGAGTCAGTTACACTTGTGTAATATTTAAAACTCGATACTTATCCGCTGATAATATTTCGAGACTTTGACGAATTTTGATATTTCGCTCGGTTGGTTTTAATGCGATGCCATCGTGGTCTGTGTCACAGATAAGTACTAAATAGAGGGAAAGAGAAAGAGAGAGAGAGAGAGAAAAGAGAGACAGAGAGAGAGAAAGAGAAAAAGAGAGAGAGAGAGAGAGAGAGAGAGTAAGTAAGTATGTAAAAACAAAATATTTAGATATGTTCACTGCCTCTGATGGAAGGGTGGCAATTGTCCTTGCATCTGTATCCGTAAACAGTTCGTTGCGCATTTACAATACTTATATATGTTAGAGGTATTTCAGTATTTATTTGTGTACCTCACTTAGAGGATCTTTCTAAATGTAGTATATTAATATCAGGTGCTTTATGTAAGTTACACAAATAAACATTAAAATATCTATGGCATGTCCTTAGAACTTGTTGTATAAAATAATATTTAAATCCAAATTTTTTACCTTAGAATTAGAAGATTAATCAGTAATTTTATGTTAAACTATCATTGTTATTTTATTATCATTATCGTCATTATAACCATAATTATTATAATTATTTTTAAGATATTCACTATTGTAATTATTATTTATAATTTTTATACGAAAAAAAACTGTCAAAATATTCCAAATAACAAGTCATTCACGAAGCGAAATGAGAATATTGTCTTTCTGCAATGTCCGTCCGTCCGTATGAACGCAACCCATTTAACCGCTATTGAAGCTATGGACTTGAAATTTTACTCTGGGTACTCTCGTCTAACAAAGTGTGAAAGTTTTCCCAATATGCTCACTAGGAGCGTGGGAAATGGGAAAACAAATCTTTCCGGTATCTCTATTTAAAGTGATATATAGTTTGAATGTGTTTTTGTAATACATACTTGCATAGACAATACAAGATCAAAAATATTCCACAAAAGTTTATATTTTTTTTAATTTTAAAGCTAGAAGCTTAAATATTGGATTATTCACTTACTCTTGAACTCTTCTGTTGATTTACCAAGTATATATGTATGTATATATATCGAAAAAACTATGTCTTGCAACGTTTTGGAGCTGGCAGTGGAATGTCAATGAATATTCCTACTGTCGGTTGCGCTCCACTAAGTCGTTCTTGTTAATTTTAATTTTTAAATTATTAAATTGTTTGTGCTTGGTTTTTAAGATTTATTATTTGATAAAAATAAATAAATAAAATAGCGGAGAAACGCCTTGAGTTGATACAGACCGTCTTGTAGGATGGCAAGATGAACACTGCGCGAAGTCGGTATTTAAAAGATCGTCAAAAATAAATCACTTTTATTGACATTTATTGTAAAATAAATATAATATGCATGTGAAAAATATTCCTTTTTGTGTTAGTTATCATTATATATCATTCCAAACTTTCTGACAATTCATCTACAGATGAATGGCACCATTTTCGATCGAATATTAGGAAATATAAATCTATCTTTCAGATGACGTGACGGCCCATTCATTCCAACTTTTTTAATCAAGTGACAAGCCTATCATAAAACTGGCTGGCCGGTCTCTAAAAGTGATCATGAATTCCTACAAATGTACTAAACTGGTGATGATAGAGATGAAGTAGATGCGTTGTACATTTTGGACTATAAACAACTTGCTAAGAATTCTGTCATTTTGCAGCTATAGCTACAGAATATTGTAATACACGTAGACTTCCAATGGAGAACATGCTCGCAGATATAATATATACTCCAACTATAAACAAAGTGAAATCGGAAATCAGTTTCCACCTTTAGATACTCTTCTCATCGATGAAACAATCAATTGATAAGCGTCGTAGGAATTACCGTTGTTATTATGCTTTGCTATAACTACCATATTTAAAACTCCACATCGCAAATGTATGCATCCTTCGCACTCATTTTAAAATATATAGTTAATAACTGGATTTGGAATTTTTGTTTTTAAATATGTAATTAATAATCGTTATCTAAATCAAATTTAATGTAAATTGCAACAGATTGTTTTTTAAACTAGAGCCTGAAAAAAAATAAATAAAATGTTAATATC
>JAWNON010000155.1:0-28529 GCA_035045945.1 Drosophila anceps
TTGAAAATATTCAAGCTGTGCGATGGAAAACCCTTTTTCTCATTCTCTGACGTCATTTATGTTGTTTACACGTGCAATTGTAGATCTAGAAGGTGGAAGATTGTAGAGTTGACGCCAGCAGACGCCACGTGTGGCTATTAAGTGTCGGCCAAGTAAATTGTAGGCGATAAGACTTTGATTTAAGGGGAGATGGAGGAGGAGCAAAGCTGTCGTCCTATAGAGCAACAGCAACAGCTACTGATAGTTGATAAGCTCATAGGCAGGCAGAACCACACGAGAACCACTAAGCCACCAGACGTGCTCTTATCAGCGAAGGCAACCACCCAGGGACACGCCCACTTTACAATAATGAGTCCAGCCAAAGCACACAAAAACCAGTCAGGGGAGTGAATAAGGGAGTGAAGCTGAGTTGAAGTGAAAGGTTAAGCGTGCCCCATGCAACAAATGCGAATAAAAAGCTGCACAGAAGGATAACAATAAGCATCAACAAAAGCAGTTGAGCGACGCTTAAACAGTTGCAGGAACTGAAAAAAAGCTGCAGTAGAGTGGCAAAGTTCACACCAACCCCAGCACTGAGGAGGATGGAGAGATGGGTGAGCGTAGAGAAGGAAGTGTAAGTGGTAAAACCTAAAGCGGGCTAAGGATAAAGAAAAGGATAATAATGTGAATGCGAGAGCAAAAACAAATATGTGAGACTTGATCTGTGGCTGCAACTGTGTGTCTAAGGAGTGTGTGTGGCAGGCGCACGCGAGGCGAGGCGAGGCGAGGCGAGGCGAGGCAAAACAACAAATAGTGAGGAGAAAACAGAAAATAGAATCAAATCGCAATAAAACGAAACGGAATCCTCTTAATGCGCCATGTAAACAAAATGGGCACGTGACCCGCAGGAGGGCAACTACCCCCCTTAAGCCACTCGATTCGCCCTTATCCCCAACCAAAATTTGTGTCCTGCTGGCGCCGAACAAATTGCCTCGTGAAATAATCCTGCCAGGCAGCAGATGCAGCAGCTCCAGCTACAGAGGAGACTCTCGTGGCGCCTTCATAAAATTCAGAGTCTCGACAAGTTCTCGAGGCTGCAGCTGGGGAGTCGAGATGCGGGTTAAAGAAAAGAATAATTCACAGTTGACCGAACTGTGTGAATGCACTTTCCAGTTGCTCATCCTATTTATCCTGGTGCACAGTTATCAGAGTCCTTGAATGGCTGTCAAGTTGCGGCCGCTTTACAAATCGTTGCAAATTCTCAGATCAAATATATCAGAAGAGTAGAAGAGGAAGCGAAATAGAAGGAAGGCAGAAGTGTGCAACAATATAAAAGATGTATCTGATGTGTCTGTTGAGAGTCCGTTGCAATCCTTTGCCGCAGTCCACAACAAAAGCAACGCAAGCTCGGACACTTCCTTCTTCCTTTCCCTGTGCCTCTGCCTCTGCTTCTGCCTCTGCCCCACCGCCTGTTGCTGCCACATTTTGGGTCATTTCCTTCATTGCTTCAACACATTGCACTTGCATTGTCAGCTGCTGAGAGGAGGGAAATATTGGAAGAGGGACAGATGGGCAACTGCTGTCAGTTACAGTTGAAATGCCTTTGGAGGATATCTAATGTGTCGAGTTGCGAGTTGCAACTGAAGAAGAAGAGGCTCCTCCTGGCCTGCTGCCAGGTTTCGATTGCCACACGTATTCTCATATGCCTCACGCGTTGGTTAATTACCTCGATAAATGGGTAATTGCCTCAGTTACTCACACAGCATATGGGGCCAATAACCCCAACTAAGATGCCAACTGCACTTCATTTTATTTTATGCGTCACAATTTGCTTTTAGTGAGTCTCTTCCTTGTGGCAGATCCTCGAAAGAAAGGGAAGGGAAAGGAAGGGAATGGAATGGAATCTGTAGAACTATCAAGATTTTTACGAGTCAAGTTATGAAGTCCGAAAGATAATAATGGGCCAACACTTTACGCTTGGCACTAATTCAAAATCTGCCAACAAGTTTGAGAAGCGCCTCCAGTCAAGGCCAACTTGGCAGCCAAAAACAGAACTACACTGAGAGAAATGGGAGAGAAACACTTTTTAAGATATTGCTTGTATTATTATTATTATTATTGTTGTGAGGGAAAACTATAAGCAAAACTCTAACCAAAAGTCAGGCGAGTAAATTGTTTGATGCTTTGAGGCACAAACTCAGTTCCATCCGCCTCAGCGGGGGTGATGAAAGGAAAGGGGTGGGGCAGTTGGTCGGAAGCGTCGGAAAACTTTGGTTGCCAGCAGCAGCAGCAGCAGCAGCAGCGGCGGTGGCAACGGCAGCGATGGCAGTAGCAGTAGCCATCAACTGTCGGGCTCCACTTGGATGTCAGCAGTCGGCAATGGGCCAAAAGGATAAGCAGCGTCGCAATATGAAAGATCTGCCCATCCACAGGACAATGGGATTGGGGGGATACTGGACGAAGGAGAATTTCTTTCCTCAAAGCTTTTATTGCTTGTCGCTGTCTGGAAGAAGACTGCGGAAAGTAGCGCCAAATTTGTATGATTGGAAAAAGTGCAGAGCCAAACTTGGGTCTGTCTAGGCAGGAGGAGTAGAAGATGGGGTATGTGGATGTAACTGTGGGGAGCACGCCGGGTAAATGAAGTGTGACGCTTTGTTTTCCTTTGATTTAGTTTTATGGGTCTACATCGGATGTAATTGAATTATGCAACTTGGCGCCGACACCCGACAGCCGACAGCCCACGACAGACCCCGCAGACAAGACACAACAGACAACAGGCAACAGACGACTTTATTAGCATCGAATCGTAAAAGCGAGACGAGTCTATATATGGAAAGAGGAAATGACATCTATATTCATAATGATGAGTCGAATGATGATAGAAAGGCAGCCAGGGGGCAGATTGCAATAGGATACGGATGAGGATGGTGAGGATGATGCGAGCAGGGATAGGAAGATGTTTTCGCTTTTTAGCGTTGATATTTGAATTTTAGATGGCCAGGTCTGTTTGGTTCGTGCCCAACGCCCGATGAAATGAGTTGGAAAATATGTCTGCGGTTGCCCAACAGCCAGAACTCGCCGCGCCTCCAACATACTGCCATATCGTGCAATATCCTGCGAACTCAATGAATCTGCAAAATTTCCATAACTCAATAAAGCGACGCATTAACTGATAAGCAGTGGCAGAGTTGCCACTGCACCCAGTTGATAGACTAGCTGAGTGAATGTGATGAGTGATAGGAACATAACTCAGTATTCTTCGATGTCGATAGAATCAGCAAATGACAATGATATGGCAATTGGAGCTGCTCAGCAGTGAACTGAGAGACAGACAACAAAACGATGGACACAGAGCCTGATTGCTTTGAATGGATGCGGAGTTGTTGCCCTTAAAGGTTGACTCTGACCCAAAGATGAAACGAAACTGAAACAGAATACATTTAAAGGGCGAGGCAACACGCGTTTGCTTTCAGGTTGAACATCCCAGGGGAGAATTGGAAGAGTCGATGGAGTGGAAACGGGTTCTGTTTCAGTTTTATGCCCTAGTCTGGGACCTGCCCATAATTAATATGCGAGTTGCCATAGAGTAATCTGTCATATCATACATTGAGAGCAAGCGAAAGTCACCCTAGACTGTGTGACAGTTTCAGATACAGATACGGACTCAGACAGCTCGCTTCAGTGGCTTCCAATTACAGTTTCATGTCCTGTCAGAGCACTTCGAACCTCCATATCCACTTGACGCTTGATGCACTGCTACTCATCGAATCGATGCGAATTAAAAGTCGAAACCATGGAACCAATTGAAATCAGAGACATCACCTTGAACGCCTCCTTCAACTGGGCAGTCATTCGAGTCTCGATGCAGCGCAATGTAAACGATTGAGGGAGGTCCAATTGAGAGCTCTCTGGCATCTGTGTTGCCCCTGTTTGATTGTTGTGTTGTGTTGTGTCTGTGTCCTGTTCGACATGGACTAAGCTGTGTAAACGACGACTGCAGCAGAGGCAGAAGCAGCAGTAGCAGCAGTAGCAGCTCACGCATTGACACGGGACTTAAAAGGCTGGACGGATGTTGTAATTCCAATCAACACGAATAGAGGAACAACAACAAAAGTTAGGAGAAAGCTGTGGGTCATGGATTGGTGCAGTCGTCGAGTGTAGAACAATGCAGTTTAGTAGCGCTTGAGGCGAAGGTTGTACCTAGTTTCAAGTTTCTTCCTTAAAGTTTCCCTAAAATGCTCACGTCCTGGGCACGTGACTAAAATGTTTGGCCGTAAATAAGGAAAATATGAAAACGAAGAGATGAATTTCGCAAATAGAAGCAACTCGTTTACCCTCAAGTTTTCTTCAGTCTTTTAGCGACTTCATATGAACTAACCAACTTCGCACGAAACCTTTGAAATATTCATCAATGAGTCGTGAGTCGCAGCTGAAAGACGATGAACAGCTATCCCATGGCAACTCTTCCGCCCACAAGACATTAACCCGAATTGGCTAAATGGCTCATTAGGTCAGTGGAGAAGTCTGTCAGTCTCTGGTATGTCTGTCTGTCTATCTGTCTCTCTGTCTGTCTTTCCGTGGCTCTTCCATGAGGTAAGCAACAAAAGTCACTCGACTGCCATTCAGAGAAGTTTTCCCCATTCACCTAGTCGGTCGTTGGGGCTTTTTCATTTCTATTCCCATTCATTCAGTCGGAATGAAAACGGAAAGAAAACGCAACCGAGTTGCACTACTGCGTGGTCAGTTATAATTAGGGGGCGCTTTTAGGGTTTTATGGGCTAAGCGATTATCGCCAAGCGAAAAGCGAAAGCGAAGAGCTAAGCGGAAAGTGAACGCGACTCGTAAACACTTTCACATTGACCCACTCGAAAGGATTCCACTGGAGTATCCTCCTCCCCTTTTCCTCTCCTCCCCGCTTTGCTCCACTCTGAATTCAATATTGTTAATTGGCGACATGGTTCCAGCATGGTTTGGAGAACCCAAGCGACCCATAAACCCATCGCATACAGCTGTATCCCAATATGAAGCAGCTCTAAGTTATGTTGACTTTCTATATTTAACAGCAGAGGTGGGCGGTGGTGGAAATACAAATGGGTGTGGTCGTGGATACGCATAAGTCAGTGAAAATATGTTTCGGATCTGGCTCTGCTGTAGGGTTGATTAATTGGCCATAAACCAAACGATTATCATACTAATTTTGAGAAAAGGAAGCTCACACTTCAGATGAACTTCTGCTTCTGAGCTCAATCCACTTTGTAAGGGATGGCCCAGTGATATGATGAACTGGAGTTCCGTGTGTGGAACTGGACCAGGGGAGCATATAAATGGTACTTGGAGTTGTTTGAGTTCCGTTTGGCTAGGCAACGTTTACCGTTATGATTGCGGGGTGCAACTTCCTCATCGTCCCCTTCCCCTTCCCCATCTTCTTTTCTTCGCAGTAGCACGAAGCTCACAGAACTGCCCCATAATCAAAGGGGATGTGGACATGGTTCCACTACAGACCTAGCTGCCCAGGGAAATGGGGCACAGATAGGGGCAGGGGGCAGGGGGCAGACGCAAGGCAGTAATTGCTTAATTTGATTACGTGCCGCCGTAAAAAGCAGAACAGGAAATTTGCACACACACACTCTCTCAGACACCCTGTGCTCGGTAATGAAGTTGATTCGCTGAATGGATGAATGGATGGATACGTGGATACATGGATAGGCAGTTAGCAGGCACTTGCACACGGGTGGTTCGCGCATGTTGTCCGTGGTCCCCCACTCCTATTCCCAGTCCCATACTCTCGGCAGCAGCAAACTCTGAACTGCCACGACTTTAAAATGTTTTCCAGATCCGAAACAACTTAATTTATGTTCTGGGCTGAAGCTGAAACCCTTTGCCCAAATGTCGCCAACAACAGTGCGGACAACAACAACAACAACAACGAGGAGAAGTGCAAATTTAGAGGTAACAATAGAGCGTCAAAGGCACGAAATGGAAAACCATTTGGTTCGGCTCGTGCGATAATTAGAAGCGACCTCTGCACGCTCAATTAGAAGCTTGTGAGCCTTACACCCAAGGGGCAGAGGAAGAGCGGGAGAGAATCGGGACAAATACGTATATATAAACACTCTCTAAACTCAGCTGCAGCAACAAAAGCAGGCAATATGAAGGGAAACACGCGACCAACTGCAGCAACAGAAGGAGTGAATGGGAGTAGGGCATGGGCAGGGGCAGGAGGCAGGGGCAGGGGCAGGGATTAGGCCGAAACACGAAGCGAACGTGGCAAAGAGGGTCAAAGAGTGCGACGTACGGCGGCTGGTTGAATGTCTTAATTAACTGTTAGCTGCACTCAGCTAAAACAGCAGGAGGGAGGAGAGTGCTGGGGGTGCTGGGGGTGCAGCTGGGAGTGGGAGTCGGAGTGGGAGGGAGAGAGTTACTGCTTCTGCTTGTCGCCTGTTGTTGCCACTAAATAATGTCGAGGACAACCGACGCCAAAGCCGTGCCTCAACTTATTTATGATTTGCAATTATTTCAGAGAGAGGTTCGCTTCACTAGTGAATAGAAAAGAGAAGGGAAGGAGTAGGGAGTGGCTAGGGGGCGGCACGAGTTAGGTTCGCTTATCTGATTTAGGGATACACGAAGTGTGCATAAACCTGAACACGTCCCCATCACCAACACACGCACACACACACACACACACACACACACACACATGAGAGTTGGTTGTGGCGCTGTTTCATTTATTTTTTTACTTTTTGGCGGCGGCGCCAGACGAAAGTGTTCGCTAGACAAATGCTATGACCAGAAAGAAAGAGAAAGAGAGAGAGAAAGGGAGGAAATAGTAGGGAGTCAATGGGTTGTTAGTGAAACACAGAGAGAGAGAGAGAGAGAGTGTGCGAGAGACTGGGCTGACATGTCACTTGGCCATAAAAAAAGTTTATGTCTGACATGAGCCAAAAACAATTTGCATATTTTTCCACTGGATAACAACTTAATTTAGGATACGTTCAAACAACGCCAATGGCACTGTGACTGCGACTATTGCGTAAGCCAACTGGAAGGGGCTGAGGGCAAGTCATATCTGTAGCAAAAATAGTGACTGGCATGGAAAATTTCATTTAGTTGAGAGTTGACCAATTATTTGCCAAGTGGCTTAAGGCATGGCTCGGATGCGAAATGGATTTCCGCCAGAGGAAGCTGCTGCAGCTGATGCTGCCGCTGCTGCCGCTGCTGCTGCTGCAGTAGCCTCTTACCTGGAATGCAATTTATTTGCTGTCGTCGGTCTGACTTTTGACTGACGCCATATTTTCCGCAACATTTGCAATAGCCGTAAGCTCATCCGCCTTCCATGCAATGCGAGGCCACTCAGATAGAGAGAAAGAGAGTAGCTACCGCAGACAGCGAAGGCATGAGGCGTGCGGCGTGAGGCGTGCGGCGTGAGGCATGCCCCCTGGCCGGGCATTGATGGTGTGTGCAGCCATTTCTCAAAGTGTCATGACTTCCCGCTGACTTGCTCAACTCCAACGACTCTCTCAACTGACGGATTGATTAGCATAATCTGAAACTGAAAGAGAACTCCGTTCTGCTGGCAATTAGTCGAGAAACTTATTAGTCATATGCAAGACATTTAAACTGTAGTTGAGATCTTCAGATATGAAACAGTAAAAGATGACTTAACTTTGACTTTCTACCTCAATTTATAATGTAATATTTTATTAAATTTGTGCAGCAGCACAAAGTCAATTGTTGGCTGCTTTGATGTGCTGTAAATGATATGATTAGAGGCAATTTTCGCTGCATTTACAGTTATGAAAGCCAGGCTCTAATCTAATATGGACTGCACAAAGTCAAAGCGGAAGCTGCTCTCCTTTCTCCTTCCACTGCCTGCTCCACGCACAAAATGAAATCGCTTTCATTTACCTTCTGTGTGGGTGGCACATGAAAGTGGATTTCGCTTTCTCCAACCACTTTGTGTGGCGCTATAAAAAATAGCAAAAAAGAGCGGAGGAAGTAGCAGCAATGGCAAAGAGCAAAATCCATTTACTCTCCGGCCAAGAGTTTTAGAGAGGCGCACCTGAAATTCGTTCGCCCCGTTGGCAACTTTAAATGCATTTGGCGTTGCTTTCAACTTTGGCTTTATGGCCAAACGCTTTGGCGAGTGGCAAATGTTGGTTGCGTTTTTGGCCAGCGCCCGTTGGCTGTTGGTTTGTTTCTTCTTCTTCTTTTTCTTCCTTTTTTCTTTTTACGCTCTCTTGCATGTGCATGCACTTAGCCAACACTGGCAGCCGACACTGCACAACACTATGCCACGCTAATAAACTTGAAACTTTCGAAAGGGCCCAAAATCGAGTCAAAAACTTTTTCATTGCCTTGTCGCCGTTGGCGTGGCCACGTCTGCCCCTTCTTCTGCTACTGACTCTTCTTCTTTTTTGTTTTTTTTTTTTTTTTTTTTTTTTTTTGCTGGCAGTTGGGCGCCAAAATGGCGCACGTTGTGGGGCGCCAAATGAATTTCATTTCACAGACGCAACGCGCACAATTTTATTCACTGTCAAACCAAATTTGCTTCCCAACTTTGCCCTAGCAACAGAACGGAAAAAATAAGAAAAAATAAGAAAAAATAAGAAAAAAATACCCCAAAAAAAAAAATTGAAATTAATTTGCCAGCTTCTTTTGCTGTATATATTTCGGGCTGCGCTGCCTTTTAAGCTAATTTGGCTCAGAGTCCAACGACTGGCTCATCCATTTCCATTTTCATATCCATATCAGGCAAATGCACATAGAGAGCATTTTTAATCCATTGCCAAATGCTGCTTTGGCTGTGTAGTAAACGTTTGCTCTCAACTCACTTAAATGCTCTATGATGGAGCTCTCTATCACTGTCTACCTCTCTCCCTCTCACTCGGTCAAATTTACGACAGGCCAAAAACAGTTTGAAGCCGTTAACAAGCTCTGCCTGCTGTTGCTGCTGCTGCTGCTGCTGCTGCTGCTGAGTGCAATTGGAATTGAAGCTCTGCTGCCTGTTAATGTTGCCCCAGCAACGCGATTGGGCTGCTGGATGCTGGGGCAAAACACTTTAGCAATTTGCAATTGGCATATCGAGAGCCGAGGGAGATGAGTGGACAGCGCTGCATTGGGAGAGATCAAGATGCATTCATGCATGCAAACAATCCACGGCTCAACGCACTTCTATTGCACAAGCACTCGTTGGCCGTTGGCCGTTGGCATGGGTATGGCACAGGTACGGCATAGGTATAGCACAGGTGGGTCAGAGGGGTCAGAAATGTGCCAGCAAAACTCACGCAACGTTGATTTCATTCGCCAAATTTACAATGTAATATTTATGCTTCAACTTAATTCAACATTATTCACAGCCTTTTCAGTAGAAAAAGTATTTGTAGCTTGATTTGAATAATTTAACTATTTATCTAACATAAATTATAAATGAACAGTCGATTGCTATAAGCTTAAACAACTTCAAGTTGTCCGATTAACTTTGGAGTAAAAGTTTTAGAGTCGAAAGTCTTCGCTTGTTGACTTTAATAATGTTCGAACTTTTTAATACTCTACTCTAAACCCCGCATGTTCACACTTCACATTGTTTTCAACTTGGCTCAGAGGGCGTTAACTTTTGCCAGCAAATCGAAAATGCTGTTGTTGTGGTGCTCAGATAAAGGTCGTAGCAAAAGGCATTTACCACTTAATAATAAAAGTTTCCCGTTTTGGTCACGTTAGTTTCCAGTAAGTGGCTTTAACCCGCAGTTCAACAAAGGCAATAGAAATTAATTTCATGGCTCAAAAAACACAAATCGTAAACAATTAGAAAAAGGACCAAAACCTACAAGAATTTCGGAGAAACCAGGCAAGCAACAAAAATATAAAATAAAATAAGAAAACATGTGTAAAATGAAAGCCGAGAAAAAGCCAAAAATAAATCTTCAAGTTTTTGCTCAAGCTGGGGCAATAAATGTCAACTGCCCATTGTCGTGGCTACAGTCAAGATTCATATGAAGCGCACAACAAACCGCAGTACTCGCAAACACGCAAGTGCAACAAGTGCAAATGCTCAACTTGGCAATGCCCTGCAAAAGTTGCCAAAGTTCATGAAGTCAACGAGTTTTGTGCAAGGTCCAACCGGCCGTCTGTCCGACCGTTCGTCCGTCCTTGTGTCTGTCTGCCCCTAGCAGCACAGACCATTTCATCAATATTGAAGCTAGAGACATGAAATTTGAAATAAATACGCCCATTAGGGGCTTGCTGAATACTATAGGTGCTAGAGACCTTAAGTTTGGAATCCCGTTGGCAACCTAAGCTAAAAATATATAGTAGATACATCAAGTATTATGCAGTCGGTGGCGCCGGACGTGGAAATTCTTGTTTGTTTTTATATATATGTAGATTAGCAGCGTCATATTTAATAATACCTATCCATATAAAGCTCAGATTAAGCTAGATAGCATATTTTCTCAAACTAAGTGTTATATAGATTGCTTTAGGTATCTATATAGCAGTGAGGTATACGAATGGAGACAATTCAAGCTCACAAGGCATACACTTAAACTGTGGTGTGCTTATGGGTTTAATATGCCCGAAATATTCTCCCTTGCCAATCGATGGCAGGGTATTTCAAGTGCCAGCCAAGCCAGCAGAGACAATTGTCAAAGTTTAGCAATTCATTTGATTGGGCCAATTGTGCACAGTTTGTTAACACTTTGAGACGGACATGCAATTAAAGTTTGCGGTCGTCTCTGTCAATCAGCCACTCTCTCACTCTCTCTCTCTCTCTCTCTCTCTCTGTCTTTCTCTCTTTTCCCACTTCTCTCAACTCAAGCTGCCACATTGATACTTTTAATTGTTGGCCAAGTCTCCACTGGCCACGACTTTGTCAAAGATTCCAGCCAGCAATGTTTGCTCATGTGGACACGCAACTTGCAACTTGCAACTTGCAACTGGCAACTGGCAACTTGCCGCTTGACTCTTGCCTCTTGCAACTTACGGCAGACTAAGTGAAACGTCTGCCACGACGAAGACTTGTCGATGATTCACTCTGGCAATGTAAATACATGTGCGAAAGCGACCACCTGAGAAATCAGCACGCCACAGAGGCATGGCCGCGTGGGCGTTTGTGGCATGCAGCTTAGAATGGGGCCTAGGATTGCTTGGCTTGTTACCAAATCGCGTTAGCATAACGTTTGCACTAGCCTGTTCTGTTATATATTGATCTATAAATTGAATGTCGAATTGCGTGGCAGCTGCTGCTGTACACGTGGGTATATACACAGCTGGCACATGCCACAAGCCGCAACTTTGCTATGCAAATGCTTTTTAGGTACATATATTCCTTTGCTCATCTCTCGCAAACGGCTTTTGTTAAGTGTCTGTGGCTGAGTGCGCCGGCGAATATCAAAGGTAACAAACAGCAGCAACCTGCCACACCCCCACACCCCCTCCCGACGCTCTCCTTCTCTCTCCCACTCCACTGCCTGCTGTGTTTTAATGTCTTCATATGCGCTGTTGTCATTGCGGCCGTGCCACAGATTTTTATGACATTGCCGCACATTTAATTTAACAGCTTATCAAAACAGTTGACACTTGCACGGCGTTAACTTCTGTCCCTGTTGCACCTACAGTGAAATAACTACCTTTCTCTCTCTCTCTCTCCCTCTCTCTCGCAGTTGGAGCTTTTCAGTTTCGGTTTCAGTTTCAGTTTCAGTTTCAGTTTTTGGGCTTTTCGGGCAAACCACATTGACAGCGAGAGCGACAGGCAGCACAGGTTCAGGCCAAGCGGGCATCCCTTGACGCCATTTACATTTTGGTTAACTGTAAATTGGCTTTGTTTTCAATGTGTGTGTGTGTGGGAGTGTGAGGGGTGTTTATGTCTGTGTGTGTGCGTTTGTGTCGTAAAGTTTTTTGAAGCTCATTGAGCGCGTTAATTGATTTTCGCGCCAAACAAAGGCAAAGTTTGAATCAAGAGGAGAGTGGGAGGAGGAGTGGACGGAGTGGCTGGGTGTGGGAGGGTGTGGGCTGTGGGTGGGTAGGTCTATCAGGACATGCGAGCAGATTGCAGGGTAGACAAAAGGACGACGCCGGACCAAAAAGGCCAATTGTTGGCGGCAACACAATAAAAGCAGCAAACGTAAAGGAGGAAGCACTAAAAAAAATATGCCATAGCAGCGAGAAGGGGATTTTATATACACATATATTGAGTGTATTGTGTGTCTGTGTGTGTGTGTGTGTGTGTGTGTGTTCGTGTGGCAACTGAAGCAATTTACAAAATGACATTATTTGAACGCAAAAACATAAAGAAAAAAGCAAAAGCATTGGGTAAAAATGACGACAACAACTAAAATAGACAGCGATGCGGCTATTGTGCCACGCCCCCCTCGACAGTTGCCATTGTTATTGTTGCTGCTGTTGCTTTCTTCCTCTTTTTTTTTTGATATTTTTTCAGGCTGCGTCGTTTCGTTGCAAGTTTACATACATATATTGTTATAAAGCGAGGGCGCAACTATTTCTGTTGCCACTTCATTTTTTGCTTGCGCTCTTCCCCTATCTCTCTCTCTCCCTGTATCTGTTATCTTGTTGTTTTTGTTTGGCTTCGCTGTCCCTTTGAAAACGAAAAAGAAAAACAACAACATTTTATAGCCTCTTATGCAGGCGGGGCGGGGCGGGGCGGGGCGGGTCAAGGTGGAGGGGTGTGACTGGGTCTGCAGGCAGGTCAATTGCAGGCGTTTCTCGGAAATTTTTTTCGTTGCTCGTTGCATATGTGGGTGTGTGTGTGTGTGTGTGTGTGTGTGTGTGTGTTTGGGTGGGTGTTGGGGCACAAGGCTGGCGCATGCATGAAATGATAATAAAAACGAAATAAATTTTATGCAGCAGCAGTGCATGGGGCGTAGAGCCAAGCTCAGAAAGAGTGACTAACCAAGTACATGCACATTTAAAAGGGGGATAAAACGCATAAAATAAATGAAGTGTACAAACACAACAACAACCGAGTGTGTGTGTGTGTGTGTGTGTGTGTGCGCTGTAACTGACGAATATTTGAAGAAAATGCCCCATAAAGCAAATGACTCAGCTGTTAATGTGCATAAAGGCGTAGCATATCCCACTCTCTCTCTCTCTCCCTCTTTTTGTCTCTCTCCCTCTATCTATATACGTGTATGCCTTTCAGCTTTTCAGAGTAACATTTTTGCTCTGTTTATTGATTCGTTTTAAATTTGATAAACTTACCCACAAAATCTGCAGAGTCAACAGCATCTCTCTCTCTCTCTCTCTTTCTGTCTCTCTGTCTCCCTCTATATATTTATATAAACGGCAAGTTTTCTGGTTTTAGCAGCTCTTCTTCTTCTACTTTTTTGTGTGGGCGCCCAGCACAAAAGCCTTTTAATTAAAAATGTGAAATCATCTGCAATGTGCAATGCATATTCGGCGGCAATCTCTCTGCACCGACAAATTTACCTTTGTCCAGCCAATATTTACCTGCACTGATTTAACAATTTTCTAGTTTCGCTTTTGGCCCAGCTCTGTCAGCAAATTTTATTTGCTCATGTTCAGTGTCTGCAGAGTGCGAAAACAAATAGCAATTTATACACATACACACACACACACACACACACACAAACACACATACACATACATACACATTATATGCATGCAATATGCAGCAACTCCAGTGTAAGCATCAATCATTGAAATGCTCCAAAAATTTGTACAAATTATGCAGCACTGGCAAATGTAGTTTAACATTTTCCATTTTGCTCAACATCTGGCTGAAAGCTAGATTGATGGATGTATTATATTATATGTATGTTAGCAATCTGTTGTGCTACAAGCATAGTTGAAAACATTTAGCAAAAGCAAGTTGAAATATCAATTTAAATTTCTAGAGATTTTATAAATATATAAATGAAATCTAAATTGAAAGACAATAAATGTTAAGATAAATGTTTACATGTTAATAAACAAATGTTAAAAATTAAAAATAAATGCTTAAATAATGTCAAGAATTAACCAAATATTTAGGCAGGCTAACACAGTTTAGTGAAATTCAGTTAATAAGAAACGGAAGAGAGTGAAGAGAGAGAGATACTCTTTTTCTTTTTTTCTCTCTCTTTCTCTCACACTCGTACAACTTTACAGATGTCTATATTAACATGTGATTTCAGATTTAGATTAGAAGTGCCTCAATCTGAAACCCTACGGGAAGGTAGAGACTGAATCATTATTAGGCATGTGCTATAATTGATATTGAAATTTGTAAGCTTAAGCGATGGAAAATTGTTTGCTTTTCTGTATATTTGATATATTTACTAAAAGTCTAAGTCAACATAATGTTAATTTAACATGCAGTTTTTAGCATTATCATGGACTGCATTAAACCAACTGCAGCTCGCCTTATTATTTGCTTGAAAGTCCATTTTTCTGCCAACATATTGTCAGTGTGTATTGCGAAATCAAAATTGGCAACATCGACATCAATATTTTGCAGTGTAATGGAAAATTTTGCTTGTTAAACAAGTTGAACACAAAGTTAAAAGGTTCAGTTTATAACAAGAGCAACAGAAAGACGAGAGACGAGAGAGGAGAGAGCGAGGCCGAGTGCAAATCGAATGCAATTGTTGCCAGCAAAACCAATGCCAATGACAGACATACAATTATGCAAATGTATATGTGAGAGTGTGCGTGTGTGTGTGTGTGTGTGTGTGTGTGAGTGAAAGCAACATTGCATAATGAATGCTCTACGATGCGTGGGTGTTCGATATGTTCATGTCATGTTAAATATGCATACACACAACCTACACACACACACACACACACACACAGAGTGCAGCCATTGTCCAGTGATGCGTGCAACTGAATCTCTGTTGAATGCGAATCTGAATGAGTGCTTGAATGTGCGAATGCGAATGTGAATGTGAATGTTCGTTGCATTTTGGTTTTGCTGTTTGTTTGTGTGCCATGTCGCAGCTGACCCTTTGATTTATCAAATGAAATTGTTAATTTGCAGGCAAAGCCAATTTTCGAGCCCAGGCGCACATGTGCCACAACCACTTAACCACCTTAGACCACTCCCACCCCCACCCTCGCCCCCCCCTCTCTCTCTCTTTCTGGCAGCTGTAAAAGCCACAGAAAGTGTGCAACAACAATTGCTGTTGCGGCTGCTATTGCTGTCGTTGTTGTTGCTTTCAGTATTGACAATAATTGAGCACAACAACAACAACAACAGCAACAGCAACAACAACATCAGCTATAGTTAATGCAGTTTCAGTTTCAATTTCAATTTCAGTTTTGCGCTTCAATTTTGAGCCACGCAATGGAAATTTCAATTAAATTTTCGTATTTCGATCCCAATTAATCGATTTCCATTTAAATTTTAATTTAAATCAATTGCCCACACAGATTTGTTGCTGCTGCTGTTGTTGTTGGTCTTGTTAATGCTTGCAACATGCATTTGTTTGACTTGCGGCTTTGTGGGTGTGCGTATCAAGTGTGTGTGTGTGTGTGTGTGTGTGTGTATTCGTGTGTGTGTCTTTTGGTGGTGTGCGGCATAGAGATCAGACGCAACAAAATGCATTTACCATAACCAAATTGATGGCAATTTTAATTGGCATTGATTGCAAAATAACAATTGCATTTAATAACCCTCAAATACATTCACACACACATACACATACACATACACATACGCACACCCCTCCCTATGCCCACTCGATGCCTGCACTTAATAAAAATGCTTTATCTGCCTGCTCCTCACACAGGTCACCCTGCCATCTATCTCCCTCGCTCTCTTACTTTCGCTCTGTTCGTTGTCATTCTCTTGCTATCTCGCTCACGCTCAGACTGTCTCGTTCTGCTTTGTGCAATGGCTAAATCAATTATCATATTTAAGGGGTAGGAGAGTGACAAGAGGCCATTTTTATTGCGTTTGACTGAAACCTAACGCTTGGCTTGACTGTAAACTGCATTGAACTAGTTCAAAGAAATAAAAAAAAAATATATTAAAATATTTCAACAGACTGATGTTTAGGAAACAATTCTTACTGAAAGTAATTATTAAGTATTTGTGAACTAGAACAAGTTCAATGAACCAGGATGTATAAAACGTGATGTTGTTCTCGCAATCAGTTAGTTGTTACACTGAAGTCAACTTTTTGCTTGACAATGAATTGCGTGGAACTAGTTGTGTCTATCGAAAACAGCTGTAAAATATTAAGAACTTTATTTTCTTATGCAAACTTGTAATTGTATATAAAGAATAGTAGACTTTGAGATGAGCAGCTCAAAACTAGTCGAAAGAACCAAAAAATTAGTTCTTTATTCGTGTTATATAATTAATTTTGAATTATATTTTTGCAGTTACTCCAACACAACACGGAACTAGTTCATGTGGCATAGCTACACAGTGAAACATGCTCAAATGAGATGAATAGAAGCAATTTCCTCACATGTCATTCAGCGGAGCACTGAATTAATTCAAATCAAATGAGAAACAGCGAGATGTACGCGAATCTTTCCGGTGAGTTTTCAAAATCCTGTTTCGCCATTTCCCCATTTCCCCATTTTCCCATTTATGCTTCATGTGACGCCGGCACGCAGGCAAATTCTGGATATTTCGGGACGCTGCGTCTTTTGTTTGACGCCAAATTCAATTAACGCGCGTTTCGCATGAAGCCCACAGCCAATTTACAGTTAACCAACATTTGAATGACTTTCGTGGCAAGTGGCAAGTGGGGGCGAGTGGGGAGCACTGTTGGCTGGGGTGTCGTCTCTTTGATAAGTTATAAAATTTAATGCGCCATCATGGTCGTAAAATCTGTGTGAAACGTCGAACAACAACTCAATGAAGTTGCCACACACACACACACACACGCACACACACACACACACACACGCACACACACATACACACACACAACATAAAGTCATAAAAGAGGAAGGAAGCAGAGAGTGAGAGAGACGGGGCATACACAGAGCATAAACCAGCCAAAATATGCATGATGTACGAGTTGAAGGAAGTCATGGTGTGGGTCTGTTCTGCTCTGCTCTGTTCTGCTCTGTTCTGTTCTGTTCTGGTCTCTGGGTGTTTGGCTGTTTGGCCGTGTGGATGTCTGGCTAACATTGCTGTTGCTTTAAAGGAATGCCTGAAATTCCGTTTGGCAAACAGTTTGGCCCCGATAAATATGTGGCGAGGCCCCTTTTCTGGTTACAGTGTTGATAGCAAGGCATTTTCACAGGTGTTGCGCTGCAGCTGATTTAAATTATTCGCATGTTTGGCTTTTGGCCTAGGCCAGCGTATAAATTCCACTTGGAAAGCAGGCAGAGACCGTAAAGCTGACCGAAAGCAATTGGCCAAGATAAGATGTAATGGCTTTTTATGGCCACGGCCCCTAATAGTTATCTACAGGAATTACGAGCCAAGCGAACGGCTAGCTGACCAATGCAGCTGCTCCTGCTGCTGCTGCTGCTGCTGCTGCTGTTGCTGGCCACAGCTTAAAGTTTTTGCAAAATGGAGTCAATGACACTTGGCCAAGTATGTTTTGCCAAAGCAGCCGCCCACATGACTTGGCTGCAACTTGTCTGTTTCTCGTTGTCCGTTGCCCGTTGCCAGTTTAATGGCCGCTGAATGATTTAGCAGAAGTCTGCCGCCTAACAGCGCTACTCCTGCTATAGCTATAGCTACAGCTACAGCTACAGCTACTCCCGCCTGCCTGCCTGATGGCTTCTGTTTGTTTGCCAACTTGGTTGGCAGCTGCACGTTTCCCACGTGTATCAGCCCACGTTCGATTCATTCTGATTCATTTTGATTCATTTGAGTTGCCTCCTACAGCCGCACAATCGCAATTTACATTCAATTTTAGATCCATGCCAACACAACGCATAATGGCGAGACAACAACCGTAACGTCCTTCCTTCCTTCCATCCATCCATCCGCGCAATTGTGGCCACAATAAGCTGCTTCGTGTTGCCGCATTTTGTATCATTTTTATTGTTGCGCCGCCCCCCGCTTCCAGCGCTGGCTCAGACAATTGCACTTGATATCTCAGGTGCTCGCTTTCGCACATGTATTTACATTACCAATGCAGCAGAACGACTCAACCACCCTCGGCTACATACAAGCCCTGCCCATCTCGTTCCAAGTCAGCCTTACCCAAGTCAAGGTTTGCCTTTGGCTTTCCTTGCATAGTTTGTGGCTGCATTCATTGTCTGCCAACTAGCGTGTGCTCTTGGCTTGTCTATATTCATGTTCAGGGACAAACACACACATACTCACATTCACACACACACGCACACACACACATTACTTACATCTTCGATGGGCCGAAAGTCCCACTTGAAAACTTTTTGCCACAATTACAAGTATCGAAAAGCTGCACTTTCGAAGTGCACTTTTCATGCGAAAACACTTGGAACTTTCTAGCAGAGATTCTCAATTGGGTGGGGAGCATGAAACCGCTCGGAGTACTCCAAAAACCACAAACATTAATTGCAGTATATAGCACAAAGTGCCGACAATTGACCAATCAAAATAATTTTAGGATAAACTTTTAACAACTGGGGAGTTGGCTGAGAAAATGTGCTTATGTTTTGAAAGGTAGAATAAGTGAAATAATTATAGTCATTGATTTCCACTTCTTTGTCGTATTCGATTTCAACAAGGTCCTTAATTATATAGAAAGCGTCATATAATGTGTTTTCATTACTACTAAACAACCCTCGGCTCTTACTAGTCAGTTAAACTGATTCACAATACTTGCAATATGTGACAACTCCACATATATATATATATAAATATGTAATCCTCTTTCATGTCAGCTTTCACTACGGCATTTTTTTACCTTGCACCCATTAAAAATGGGATTTCAGGGTATAATGGTTTTTTGAAAATGTATGTAACAGGCAGAAGGAGGCGGGGCAGATCCCATAAAGTACATATATTTTTAATCAGGACGACGAGATGTGTCTATATAGGCATATCCGTCTGTTCGTCAGTCTCTCTGACCGTCCATCCGTCCATCCGTCCGTCTGTCTGTCTGTCCGTCCGTCTGTAGTCTATACTCTCAGGCACACTCGCTGCGTTAACTGCGCAGTCAGTAGACCGTGTGCTTATATATGTGTGCGTATGTAGATGTAAATGTGTTATTTGTCAGGGGACTGGAATATCACCTTTTCGCAGGGTTCAAGGTATCTTCTAGTCGGGCAGTCCAACGACTCGAGCACACACTTACTTGTTCGTTTTGGGGTGTTAGCATAAATGAAGTGCTCACAATGAGCTTGATTATGTGCTCTCATTCACACCTTTGCAGCTTTACTTTTTCACAGCTTTTCATCAGCATTGCTGTGACTTTGGCTTTGGCACAGTTTGTTATTTGTTATTGTTGTTGGATGTTTCAACAAAAATTATTTTCAATTTGAGTTCTGCGAGCCATGAAATTAATTTCGTTTGCTTTTCCAAGCAAACAACTTTCTTCTGTAGGAGTTCTAATCCCTAAGCAAACACACACACACACACTCATACACTCACACACATTTATGTACACACATATACATGATGTATTGGATTTGAAAGTTAGGAGCTGCTCTCTGTTTGAAATCAATCGTTGTTGACACTTGGAGGGCTTTTAACCTATAGTCGAGTGCCATCTGTTAGCCTTACACTTCACAATTGACGCCTTCATTGTTCTGGCAATTGTCCTGGCGAACAAAAGCCAAAAAAGCCTTGGCTTCTGCATCTAGGAACAATTGTCTAGCGTATCCTTATGGCAATACTTTGTTGTTTTGCTCTGTTTCTTTTTTTTATTACACTTATTCATCTTAGCTCTTTATTATGCGATTCATTATCATCTACTTTATTTCAAATATATATATCTCAATTTAAGACAGCGTCTCACACTTGAGGACCACTCCATAAAATACGATTACTAATCGCTTTGTCTACGCTGCTTTGACTTGGCTGGGGTCTACTATGGATTGGTCTGCTTTGGTCTGGTGTGGTCCGGTCTGGTCTGTTTCTTGCTGCGGGCCCTTTTTGCGCAATCTCTTAGTCATCCATGTCACAAAAGGACACGCCCACTGCACAAGAATTTGCCAGCTCATCATTTGTGCAGCGCTGTGTAATTAAAGGCGCTCCAAAGAGCTCGACCACAGCTGAGACACAGGCAGGCAGGCAGCCAGCCAGTCAGTCACCCAGTCAGCCACCCGAGCCCAAGGCATCAGCGTGAGTTGCTTAGTCCTGTTCAAAAACCTTTGCCCAGCCCAATGTCTATGACGCTCTACGTATACCGCCTTTTCATGTTGATTATGCTAATTTCCAAGTCTCACTCTGAACACAAATTTCGAGTGAACATGCTTTAGCCATGTTCAACAGCAGCTGCAGCTGAAGCTGGGGTTGGAGCTGGGGCTGGGCTGCGCTGTGCTGAGCTAAGGAAGCAGCCAAAGGACCTGTCAGCTACACACAAATCCATCCATGGGACGTCTTTTTGGCTTTGGCCACATCCGTCGCGCACTTCCACTTCCACATCCGCCGCGGGCCACACAAGAAATGCCGTTTGCCACTTTAATGAAAAATGCTGCATAATTCAACCCCACACCCACATCCAAACCAAGCCCCAACCTACCCCTTCATCCTTGCCAGCACCCCTCAAGAAGTTAACCACTTAGGTGTTGGTTGTTGTTGTTGCCCGTGCTCATGCCCGTGCCCGTAATTAAGGCCTTGTAGCTGTGAAAAGCAATGCGCATAATGTACTCATACAGCTAACAGCTAACAGCACACAGCACACAGCACACAGCTCACAGCTCTTGGCCATTAACTCTACACTTCGATGGCTAAGCAGAAAGTGCGACAGTTGCACAAAAGAAACTTCCCCTTCCAATCATTCTCAACTCATATTTGTAGAATGGGAACAAGAGCATAAAGAGGTTTTTGGGGTTTTGGGTAGCTTCTGTGTGTGTGTGTGTGTGTGTGTGTGTGTGAGTGAGCGGGCGGCGGCGGTGTTTGGGGCTTTGAATTGTGCGCACAGCTGACAGTTATGAAAAATGAATGGGCGCGTGGGCGCACGGGCGAATGGGCGTATCAGCCATAAACCAAGCGAACGCCGCGCCGCGCCGCATCGCAAATGTGGCGGAAAATATGGCGTCAGTCAAAAGTCAGCGCAGCGCGTTTAATGCGCGCGACAGCAAATAAATTGCATTCGGCTGCAGTGCATCCGACCAAAGGGCGGATGAAGGCGGCAGCCAAAGGTGAAAGGTGAGCTGGAAGTGAAGCTCAGTGAAAAGCAATTTCAAAGAATGTTTGTAACACCCGCTGCGTACGCTAACAAAAGGTGTGAAATGCAACTGAGACAGAGAGAGTGTGAGAATGAGGGAGAGAGCGAGAGAGAAAGGAAAAAGAATGAGAGTTTTTCTGTGAGTGAAACTAATAAAGCATCACAACATCGAAGCCAAGGGAAAGGCAAACCGTCCAATGCAGTGGCAAACAATGATGAATGCGAGTTATTCCTGATGTCTGTAAAGAAAAGAAAAAAAAACTGAATGAGAACGGAAGACTAAAAGCCAATAAAGTGAGTCGAAAAGAATGTCATAAAACAACTAACATCAGAGTTCAGCAAATATCTGTGAAACGAGCAAATTGCTTAAGGAACTCATGAAGGCAAGGAACGCAGCAAACTCAACTAGTTGCCGTAAGTTCGTTTTAATTGCTATGACAGCGTGACTAACCAGACAGACAGACAGCCAGACAAACCAGACAGCTTCTCCAATCTCTGACCCTTCAATGTCTATTGCCACCCTACGCAATAGTCTCGCTCGAATGTATCCTAAATTAAGTTGTTATCCAGTTGAAAAATATGCAAATTGTTTTTGGCTCATGTCAGACATAAACTTTTTTTATGGCCAAGTGACATGTCAGCCCAGTCTCTCGCACTCTCTCTCTCTCTCTCTCTCTCTCTGTGTTTCACTAACAACCCATTGACTCCCTACTATTTCCTCCCTTTCTCTCTCTCTTTCTCTCTCTCTTTCTTTCTGGTCATAGCATTTGTCTAGCGAACACTTTCGTCTGGCGCCGCCGCCAAAAAGTAAAAAAATAAATGAAACAGCGCCACAACCAACTCTCATGTGTGTGTGTGTGTGTGTGCGTGTGTTGGTGATGGGGACGTGTTCAGGTTTATGCACACTTCGTGTATCCCTAAATCAGATAAGCGAACCTAACTCGTGCCGCCCCCTAGCCACTCCCTACTCCTTCCCTTCTCTTTTCTATTCACTAGTGAAGCGAACCTCTCTCTGAAATAATTGCAAATCATAAATAAGTTGAGGCACGGCTTTGGCGTCGGTTGTCCTCGACATTATTTAGTGGCAACAACAGGCGACAAGCAGAAGCAGTAACTCTCTCCCTCCCACTCCCAGCTGCACCCCCAGCACCCACTCTGCTCTCTCCTGCTGTTTTAGCTGAGTGCAGCTAACAGTTAATTAAGACATTCAACCAGCCGCCGTTCGTCGCACTCTTTGACCCTCTTTGCCACGTTCGCTTCGTGTTTCGGCCTAATCCCTGCCCCTGCCCCTGCCTCCTGCCCCTGCCCATGCCCTACTCCCATTCACTCCTTCTGTTGCTGCAGTTGGTCGCGTGTTTCCCTTCATATTGCCTGCTTTTGTTGCTGCAGCTGAGTTTAGAGAGTGTTTATATATACGTATTTGTCCCGATTCTCTCCCGCTCTTTCTCTGCCCCTTGGGTGTAAGGCTCACAAGCTTCTAATTGAGCGTGCAGAGGTCGCTTCTAATTATCGCACGAGCCGAACCAAATGGTTTTCCATTTCGTGCCTTTGACGCTCTATTGTTGCCTCTAAATTTGCACTTCTCCTCGTTGTTGTTGTTGTTGTTGTCCGCACTGTTGTTGGCGACATTTGGGCAAAGGGTTTCAGCTTCAGCCCAGAACATAAATTAAGTTGTTTCGGATCTGGAAAACATTTTAAAGTCGTGGCAGTTCAGAGTTTGCTGCTGCCGAGAGTATGGGACTGGGAATAGGAGTGGGGGACCACGGACAACATGCGCGAACCACCCGTGTGCAAGTGCCTGCTAACTGCCTATCCATGTATCCACGTATCCATCCATTCATCCATTCAGCGAATCAACTTCATTACCGAGCACAGGGTGTCTGAGAGAGTGTGTGTGTGCAAATTTCCTGCTCTGCTTTTTACGGCGGCACGTAATCAAATTAAGCAATTACTGCCTTGCGTCTGCCCCCTGCCCCCTGCCCCTGTCTGTGCCCCATTTCCCTGGGCAGCTAGGTCTGTAGTGGAACCGTGTCCACATCCCCTTTGATTATGGGGCAGTTCTGTGAGCTTCGTGCTACTGCGAAGAAAAGAAGATGGGGAAGGGGAAGGGGACGATGAGGAAGTTGCACCCCGCAATCATAACGGTAAACGTTGCCTAGCCAAACGGAACTCAAACAACTCCAAGGACCATTTATATGCTCCCCTGGTCCAGTTCCACACACGGAACTCCAGTTCATCATATCACTGGGCCATCCCTTACAAAGTGGATTCATCTCAAAAGTAGAAGTTCATCTGAAGTGTGAGCTTCCTTTTCTCAAAATTAGTATGATAATCGTTTGGTTTATGGCCAATTAATCAACCCTACAGCAGAGCCAGATCCGAAACATATTTTCACTGACTTATGCGTATCCACGACCACACCCATTTGTATTTCCACCACCGCCCACCTCTGCTGTTAAATATAGAAAGTCAACATAACTTAGAGCTGCTTCATATTGGGATACAGCTGTATGCGATGGGTTTATGGGTCGCTTGGGTTCTCCAAACCATGCTGGAACCATGTCGCCAATTAACAATATTGAATTCAGAGTGGAGCAAAGCGGGGAGGAGAGGAAAAGGGGAGGAGGATACTCCAGTGGAATCCTTTCGAGTGGGTCAATGTGAAAGTGTTTACGAGTCGCGTTCACTTTCCGCTTAGCTCTTCGCTTTCGCTTTTCGCTTGGCGATAATCGCTTAGCCCATAAAACCCTAAAAGCGCCCCCTAATTATAACTGACCACGCAGTAGTGCAACTCGGTTGCGTTTTCTTTCCGTTTTCATTCCGACTGAATGAATGGGAATAGAAATGAAAAAGCCCCAACGACCGACTAGGTGAATGGGGAAAACTTCTCTGAATGGCAGTCGAGTGACTTTTGTTGCTTACCTCATGGAAGAGCCACGGAAAGACAGACAGAGAGACAGATAGACAGACAGACATACCAGAGACTGACAGACTTCTCCACTGACCTAATGAGCCATTTAGCCAATTCGGGTTAATGTCTTGTGGGCGGAAGAGTTGCCATGGGAGAGCTGTTCATCGTCTTTCAGCTGCGACTCACGACTCATTGATGAATATTTCAAAGGTTTCGTGCGAAGTTGGTTAGTTCATATGAAGTCGCTAAAAGACTGAAGAAAACTTGAGGGTAAACGAGTTGCTTCTATTTGCGAAATTCATCTCTTCTTTTTCATATTTTCCTTATTTACGGCCAAACATTTTGGTCACGTGCCCAGGACGTGAGCATTTTAGGGAAACTTTAAGGAAGAAACTTGAAACTAGGTACAACCTTCGCCTCAAGCGCTACTAAACTGCATTGTTCTACACTCGACGACTGCACCAATCCATGACCCACAGCTTTCTCCTAACTTTTGTTGTTGTTCCTCTATTCGTGTTGATTGGAATTACAACATCCGTCCAGCCTTTTAAGTCCCGTGTCAATGCGTGAGCTGCTACTGCTGCTACTGCTGCTTCTGCCTCTGCTGCAGTCGTCGTTTACACAGCTTAGTCCATGTCGAACAGGACACAGACACAACACAACACAACAATCAAACAGGGGCAACACAGATGCCAGAGAGCTCTCAATTGGACCTCCCTCAATCGTTTACATTGCGCTGCATCGAGACTCGAATGACTGCCCAGCTGAAGGAGGCGTTCAAGGTGATGTCTCTGATTTCAATTGGTTCCATGGTTTCGACTTTTAATTCGCATCGATTCGATGAGTAGCAGTGCATCAAGCGTCAAGTGGATATGGAGGTTCGAAGTGCTCTGACAGGACATGAAACTGTAATTGGAAGCCACTGAAGCGAGCTGTCTGAGTCCGTATCTGTATCTGAAACTGTCACACAGTCTAGGGTGACTTTCGCTTGTTCTCAATGTATGATATGACAGATTACTCTATGGCAACGCGCATATTAATTATGGGCAGGTCCCAGACTAGGGCATAAAACTGAAACAGAACCCGTTTCCACTCCATCGACTCTTCCAATTCTCCCCTGGGATGTTCGACCTGAAAGCAAACGCGTGTTGCCTCGCCCTTTAAATGTATTCTGTTTCAGTTTCGTTTCATCTTTGGGTCAGAGTCAACCTTTAAGGGCAACAACTCCGCATCCATTCAAAGCAATCAGGCTCTGTGTCCATCGTTTTGTTGTCTGCCTCTCAGTTCTCTGCTAAGCAGCTCCAATTGCCATATCATTGTCATTTGCTGATTCCATCGACATCGTAGAATGCTGAGTTATGTTCCTATCACTCATCACATTCACTCAGCTAGTCTATCAACTGGGTGCAGTGGCAACTCTGGCACTGCTTATCAGTTAATGCGTCGCTTTATTGAGTTATGGAAATTTTGCAGATTCACTGAGTTCGCAGGATATTGCACGATATGGCAGGATGTTGGAGGCGCGGCGAGTTCTGGCTGTTGGGCAACCGCAGACATATTTTCCAACTCATTTCATCGGGCGTTGGGCACGAACCAAACAGACGTGGCCATCTAAAATTCAAATATCAACGCTAAAAAGCGAAAACATCTTCCTATCCCTGCTCGCATCATCCTCACCATCCTCATCCGTATCCTATTGCAATCTGCCCCCTGGCTGCCTTTCTATCATCATTCGACTCATCATTATGAATATAGATGTCATTTCCTCTTTCCATATATAGACTCGTCTCGCTTTTACGATTCGATGCTAATAAAGTCGTCTGTTGCCTGTTGTCTGTTGTGTCTTGTCTGCGGGGTCTGTCGTGGGCTGTCGGCTGTCGGCTGTCGGGTGTCGGCGCCAAGTTGCATAATTCAATTACATCCGATGTAGACCCATAAAACTAAATCAAAGGAAAACAAAGCGTCACACTTCATTTACCCGGCGTGCTCCCCACAGTTACATCCACATACCCCATCTTCTACTCCTCCTGCCTAGACAGACCCAAGTTTGGCTCTGCACTTTTTCCAATCATACAAATTTGGCGCTACTTTCCGCAGTCTTCTTCCAGACAGCGACAAGCAATAAAAGCTTTGAGGAAAGAAATTCTCCTTCGTCCAGTATCCCCCCAATCCCATTGTCCTGTGGATGGGCAGATCTTTCATATTGCGACGCTGCTTATCCTTTTGGCCCATTGCCGACTGCTGACATCCAAGTGGAGCCCGACAGTTGATGGCTACTGCTACTGCCATCGCTGCCGTTGCCACCGCCGCTGCTGCTGCTGCTGCTGCTGCTGGCAACCAAAGTTTTCCGACGCTTCCGACCAACTGCCCCACCCCTTTCCTTTCATCACCCCCGCTGAGGCGGATGGAACTGAGTTTGTGCCTCAAAGCATCAAACAATTTACTCGCCTGACTTTTGGTTAGAGTTTTGCTTATAGTTTTCCCTCACAACAATAATAATAATAATAATACAAGCAATATCTTAAAAAGTGTTTCTCTCCCATTTCTCTCAGTGTAGTTCTGTTTTTGGCTGCCAAGTTGGCCTTGACTGGAGGCGCTTCTCAAACTTGTTGGCAGATTTTGAATTAGTGCCAAGCGTAAAGTGTTGGCCCATTATTATCTTTCGGACTTCATAACTTGACTCGTAAAAATCTTGATAGTTCCACAGATTCCATTCCCTTCCCTTCCCTCCCTTTCGAGGATCTGCCACAAGGAAGAGACTCACTAAAAGCAAATTGTGACGCATAAAATAAAATGAAGTGCAGTTGGCATCTTAGTTGGGGTTATTGGCCCCATATGCTGTGTGAGTAACTGAGGCAATTACCCATTTATCGAGGTAATTAACCAACGCGTGAGGCATATGAGAATACGTGTGGCAATCGAAACCTGGCAGCAGGCCAGGAGGAGCCTCTTCTTCTTCAGTTGCAACTCGCAACTCGACACATTAGATATCCTCTAAAGGCATTTCAACTGTAACTGACAGCAGTTGCCCATCTGTCCCTCTTCCAATATTTCCCCCCTCTCAGCAGCTGACAATGCAAGTGCAATGTGTTGAAGCAATGAAGGAAATGACCCAAAATGTGGCAGCAACAGGCGGTGGGGCAGAGGCAGAAGCAGAGGCAGAGGCACAGGGAAAGGAAGAAGGAAGTGTCCGAGCTTGCGTTGCTTTTGTTGTGGACTGCGGCAAAGGATTGCAACGGACTCTCAACAGACACATCAGATACATCTTTTATATTGTTGCACACTTCTGCCTTCCTTCTATTTCGCTTCCTCTTCTACTCTTCTGATATATTTGATCTGAGAATTTGCAACGATTTGTAAAGCGGCCGCAACTTGACAGCCATTCAAGGACTCTGATAACTGTGCACCAGGATAAATAGGATGAGCAACTGGAAAGTGCATTCACACAGTTCGGTCAACTGTGAATTATTCTTTTCTTTAACCCGCATCTCGACTCCCCAGCTGCAGCCTCGAGAACTTGTCGAGGCTCTGAATTTTATGAAGGCGCCACGAGAGTCTCCTCTGTAGCTGGAGCTGCTGCATCTGCTGCCTGGCAGGATTATTTCACGAAGCAATTTGTTCGGCGCCAGCAGGACACAAATTTTGGTTGGGGATAAGGGCGAATCGAGTGGCTCAAGGGGGGTAGTTGCCCTCCTGCGGGTCACGTGCCCATTTTGTTTACATGGCGCATTAAGAGGATTCCGTTTCGTTTTATTGCGATTTGATTCTATTTTCTGTTTTCTCCTCACTATTTGTTGTTTTGCCTCGCCTCGCCTCGCCTCGCCTCGCGTGCGCCTGCCACACACACTCCTTAGACACACAGTTGCAGCCACAGATCAAGTCTCACATATTTGTTTTTGCTCTCGCATTCACATTATTATCCTTTTCTTTATCCTTAGCCCGCTTTAGGTTTTACCACTTACACTTCCTTCTCTACGCTCACCCATCTCTCCATCCTCCTCAGTGCTGGGGTTGGTGTGAACTTTGCCACTCTACTGCAGCTTTTTTTCAGTTCCTGCAACTGTTTAAGCGTCGCTCAACTGCTTTTGTTGATGCTTATTGTTATCCTTCTGTGCAGCTTTTTATTCGCATTTGTTGCATGGGGCACGCTTAACCTTTCACTTCAACTCAGCTTCACTCCCTTATTCACTCCCCTGACTGGTTTTTGTGTGCTTTGGCTGGACTCATTATTGTAAAGTGGGCGTGTCCCTGGGTGGTTGCCTTCGCTGATAAGAGCACGTCTGGTGGCTTAGTGGTTCTCGTGTGGTTCTGCCTGCCTATGAGCTTATCAACTTGCCCCCTCCTCCTCTTAAATCAGAGTCTTATCGCCTACAATTTACTTGGCCGACACTTAA
>JAWNON010000158.1:0-23601 GCA_035045945.1 Drosophila anceps
TATCAAACTGTAATAAATATCACGTTTGATATTGCTTCGCATAACATTTTCGTGCTCCCATTAACAGAATTTTGTCTTCCAATAAGATGATTAGTCCAACTCTGTAATATAATTCAAAATGGCGTCATTTAAATGGCTGCCAATTGCCGCGCAGCTAAAAATTATATGCAAATAAGCTGATTTGTTACTTAGTAGCTAATTCATATATCTGGGAGTAGAAAAAGATGAGCAGTTCCACATGAGCACACCCATTTTTACTGTTGTCATCGATGTGGATGTAAAATATGTAGTGGTTATTAAATATATATATCAAACTGTAATAAATATCACGTTTGATATTGCTTCGCATAACATTTTCGTGCTCCCATTAACAGAATTTTGTCTTCCAATAAGATGATTAGTCCAACTCTGTAATATAATTCAAAATGGCGTCATTTAAATGGCTGCCAATTGCCGCGCAGCTAAAAATTATATGCAAATAAGCTGATTTGTTACTTAGTAGCTAATTCATATATCTGGGAGTAGAAAAAGATGAGCAGTTCCACATGAGCACACCCATTTTTACTGTTGTCATCGATGTGGATGTAAAATATGTAGTGGTTATTAAATATATATATCAAACTGTAATAAATATCACGTTTGATATTGCTTCGCATAACATTTTCGTGCTCCCATTAACAGAATTTTGTCTTCCAATAAGATGATTAGTCCAACTCTGTAATATAATTCAAAATGGCGTCATTTAAATGGCTGCCAATTGCCGCGCAGCTAAAAATTATATGCAAATAAGCTGATTTGTTACTTAGTAGCTAATTCATATATCTGGGAGTAGAAAAAGATGAGCAGTTCCACATGAGCACACCCATTTTTACTGTTGTCATCGATGTGGATGTAAAATATGTAGTGGTTATTAAATATATATATCAAACTGTAATAAATATCACGTTTGATATTGCTTCGCATAACATTTTCGTGCTCCCATTAACAGAATTTTGTCTTCCAATAAGATGATTAGTCCAACTCTGTAATATAATTCAAAATGGCGTCATTTAAATGGCTGCCAATTGCCGCGCAGCTAAAAATTATATGCAAATAAGCTGATTTGTTACTTAGTAGCTAATTCATATATCTGGGAGTAGAAAAAGATGAGCAGTTCCACATGAGCACACCCATTTTTACTGTTGTCATCGATGTGGATGTAAAATATGTAGTGGTTATTAAATATATATATCAAACTGTAATAAATTCACGTTTGATATTGCTTCGCATAACATTTTCGTGCTCCCATTAACAGAATTTTGTCTTCCAATAAGATGATTAGTCCAACTCTGTAATATAATTCAAAATGGCGTCATTTAAATGGCTGCCAATTGCCGCGCAGCTAAAAATTATATGCAAATAAGCTGATTTGTTACTTAGTAGCTAATTCATATATCTGGGAGTAGAAAAAGATGAGCAGTTCCACATGAGCACACCCATTTTTACTGTTGTCATCGATGTGGATGTAAAATATGTAGTGGTTATTAAATATATATATCAAACTGTAATAAATATCACGTTTGATATTGCTTCGCATAACATTTTCGTGCTCCCATTAACAGAATTTTGTCTTCCAATAAGATGATTAGTCCAACTCTGTAATATAATTCAAAATGGCGTCATTTAAATGGCTGCCAATTGCCGCGCAGCTAAAAATTATATGCAAATAAGCTGATTTGTTACTTAGTAGCTAATTCATATATCTGGGAGTAGAAAAAGATGAGCAGTTCCACATGAGCACACCCATTTTTACTGTTGTCATCGATGTGGATGTAAAATATGTAGTGGTTATTAAATATATATATCAAACTGTAATAAATATCACGTTTGATATTGCTTCGCATAACATTTTCGTGCTCCCATTAACAGAATTTTGTCTTCCAATAAGATGATTAGTCCAACTCTGTAATATAATTCAAAATGGCGTCATTTAAATGGCTGCCAATTGCCGCGCAGCTAAAAATTATATGCAAATAAACTGATTTGTTACTTAGTAGCTAATTCATATATCTGGGAGTAGAAAAAGATGAGCAGTTCCACATGAGAACACCCATTTTTACTGTTGTCATCGATGTGGATGTAAAATATGTAGTGGTTATTAAATATATATATCAAACTGTAATAAATATCACGTTTGATATTGCTTCGCATAACATTTTCGTGCTCCCATTAACAGAATTTTGTCTTCCAATAAGATGATTAGTCCAACTCTGTAATATAATTCAAAATGGCGTCATTTAAATGGCTGCCAATTGCCGCGCAGCTAAAAATTATATGCAAATAAACTGATTTGTTACTTAGTAGCTAATTCATATATCTGGGAGTAGAAAAAGATGAGCAGTTCCACATGAGCACACCCATTTTTACTGTTGTCATCGATGTGGATGTAAAATATGTAGTGGTTATTAAATATATATATCAAACTGTAATAAATATCACGTTTGATATTGCTTCGCATAACATTTTCGTGCTCCCATTAACAGAATTTTGTCTTCCAATAAGATGATTAGTCCAACTCTGTAATATAATTCAAAATGGCGTCATTTAAATGGCTGCCAATTGCCGCGCAGCTAAAAATTATATGCAAATAAGCTGATTTGTTACTTAGTAGCTAATTCATATATCTGGGAGTAGAAAAAGATGAGCAGTTCCACATGAGCACACCCATTTTTACTGTTGTCATCGATGTGGATGTAAAATATGTAGTGGTTATTAAATATATATATCAAACTGTAATAAATATCACGTTTGATATTGCTTCGCATAACATTTTCGTGCTCCCATTAACAGAATTTTGTCTTCCAATAAGATGATTAGTCCAACTCTGTAATATAATTCAAAATGGCGTCATTTAAATGGCTGCCAATTGCCGCGCAGCTAAAAATTATATGCAAATAAGCTGATTTGTTACTTAGTAGCTAATTCATATATCTGGGAGTAGAAAAAGATGAGCAGTTCCACATGAGCACACCCATTTTTACTGTTGTCATCGATGTGGATGTAAAATATGTAGTGGTTATTAAATATATATATCAAACTGTAATAAATATCACGTTTGATATTGCTTCGCATAACATTTTCGTGCTCCCATTAACAGAATTTTGTCTTCCAATAAGATGATTAGTCCAACTCTGTAATATAATTCAAAATGGCGTCATTTAAATGGCTGCCAATTGCCGCGCAGCTAAAAATTATATGCAAATAAGCTGATTTGTTACTTAGTAGCTAATTCATATATCTGGGAGTAGAAAAAGATGAGCAGTTCCACATGAGCACACCCATTTTTACTGTTGTCATCGATGTGGATGTAAAATATGTAGTGGTTATTAAATATATATATCAAACTGTAATAAATATCACGTTTGATATTGCTTCGCATAACATTTTCGTGCTCCCATTAACAGAATTTTGTCTTCCAATAAGATGATTAGTCCAACTCTGTAATATAATTCAAAATGGCGTCATTTAAATGGCTGCCAATTGCCGCGCAGCTAAAAATTATATGCAAATAAGCTGATTTGTTACTTAGTAGCTAATTCATATATCTGGGAGTAGAAAAAGATGAGCAGTTCCACATGAGCACACCCATTTTTACTGTTGTCATCGATGTGAATGTAAAATATGTAGTGGTTATTAAATATATATATCAAACTGTAATAAATTCACGTTTGATATTGCTTCGCATAACATTTTCGTGCTCCCATTAACAGATTTTGTCTTCCAATAAGATGATTAGTCCAACTCTGTACTATAAATCAAAATGGCGTCATTTAAATGGCTGCCAATTGCCGCGCAGCTAAAAATTATATGCAAATAAGCTGATTTGTTACTTAGTAGCTAATTCATATATCTGGGAGTAGAAAAAGATGAGCAGTTCCACATGAGAACACCCATTTTTACTGTTGTCATCGATGTGGATGTAAAATATGTAGTGGTTATTAAATATATATATCAAACTGTAATAAATATCACGTTTGATATTGCTTCGCATAACATTTTCGTGCTCCCATTAACAGAATTTTGTCTTCCAATAAGATGATTAGTCCAACTCTGTAATATAATTCAAAATGGCGTCATTTAAATGGCTGCCAATTGCCGCGCAGCTAAAAATTATATGCAAATAAGCTGATTTGTTACTTAGTAGCTAATTCATATATCTGGGAGTAGAAAAAGATGAGCAGTTCCACATGAGCACACCCATTTTTACTGTTGTCATCGATGTGGATGTAAAATATGTAGTGGTTATTAAATATATATATCAAACTGTAATAAATATCACGTTTGATATTGCTTCGCATAACATTTTCGTGCTCCCATTAACAGAATTTTGTCTTCCAATAAGATGATTAGTCCAACTCTGTAATATAATTCAAAATGGCGTCATTTAAATGGCTGCCAATTGCCGCGCAGCTAAAAATTATATGCAAATAAACTGATTTGTTACTTAGTAGCTAATTCATATATCTGGGAGTAGAAAAAGATGAGCAGTTCCACATGAGCACACCCATTTTTACTGTTGTCATCGATGTGGATGTAAAATATGTAGTGGTTATTAAATATATATATCAAACTGTAATAAATATCACGTTTGATATTGCTTCGCATAACATTTTCGTGCTCCCATTAACAGAATTTTGTCTTCCAATAAGATGATTAGTCCAACTCTGTAATATAATTCAAAATGGCGTCATTTAAATGGCTGCCAATTGCCGCGCAGCTAAAAATTATATGCAAATAAGCTGATTTGTTACTTAGTAGCTAATTCATATATCTGGGAGTAGAAAAAGATGAGCAGTTCCACATGAGCACACCCATTTTTACTGTTGTCATCGATGTGGATGTAAAATATGTAGTGGTTATTAAATATATATATCAAACTGTAATAAATATCACGTTTGATATTGCTTCGCATAACATTTTCGTGCTCCCATTAACAGAATTTTGTCTTCCAATAAGATGATTAGTCCAACTCTGTAATATAATTCAAAATGGCGTCATTTAAATGGCTGCCAATTGCCGCGCAGCTAAAAATTATATGCAAATAAGCTGATTTGTTACTTAGTAGCTAATTCATATATCTGGGAGTAGAAAAAGATGAGCAGTTCCACATGAGAACACCCATTTTTACTGTTGTCATCGATGTGGATGTAAAATATGTAGTGGTTATTAAATATATATATCAAACTGTAATAAATATCACGTTTGATATTGCTTCGCATAACATTTTCGTGCTCCCATTAACAGAATTTTGTCTTCCAATAAGATGATTAGTCCAACTCTGTAATATAATTCAAAATGGCGTCATTTAAATGGCTGCCAATTGCCGCGCAGCTAAAAATTATATGCAAATAAGCTGATTTGTTACTTAGTAGCTAATTCATATATCTGGGAGTAGAAAAAGATGAGCAGTTCCACATGAGCACACCCATTTTTACTGTTGTCATCGATGTGGATGTAAAATATGTAGTGGTTATTAAATATATATATCAAACTGTAATAAATATCGCGTTTAATGTTGCTTCGCATAACATTTTCGTGCTCCCATTAACAGAATTTTGTCTTCCAATAAGATGATTAGTCCAACTCTGTAATATAATTCAAAATGGCGTCATTTAAATGGCTGCCAATTGCCGCGCAGCTAAAAATTATATGCAAATAAACTGATTTGTTACTTAGTAGCTAATTCATATATCTGGGAGTAGAAAAAGATGAGCAGTTCCACATGAGCACACCCATTTTTACTGTTGTCATCGATGTGGATGTAAAATATGTAGTGGTTATTAAATATATATATCAAACTGTAATAAATATCACGTTTGATATTGCTTCGCATAACATTTTCGTGCTCCCATTAACAGAATTTTGTCTTCCAATAAGATGATTAGTCCAACTCTGTAATATAATTCAAAATGGCGTCATTTAAATGGCTGCCAATTGCCGCGCAGCTAAAAATTATATGCAAATAAACTGATTTGTTACTTAGTAGCTAATTCATATATCTGGGAGTAGAAAAAGATGAGCAGTTCCACATGAGCACACCCATTTTTACTGTTGTCATCGATGTGGATGTAAAATATGTAGTGGTTATTAAATATATATATCAAACTGTAATAAATATCACGTTTGATATTGCTTCGCATAACATTTTCGTGCTCCCATTAACAGAATTTTGTCTTCCAATAAGATGATTAGTCCAACTCTGTAATATAATTCAAAATGGCGTCATTTAAATGGCTGCCAATTGCCGCGCAGCTAAAAATTATATGCAAATAAGCTGATTTGTTACTTAGTAGCTAATTCATATATCTGGGAGTAGAAAAAGATGAGCAGTTCCACATGAGCACACCCATTTTTACTGTTGTCATCGATGTGGATGTAAAATATGTAGTGGTTATTAAATATATATATCAAACTGTAATAAATATCACGTTTGATATTGCTTCGCATAACATTTTCGTGCTCCCATTAACAGAATTTTGTCTTCCAATAAGATGATTAGTCCAACTCTGTAATATAATTCAAAATGGCGTCATTTAAATGGCTGCCAATTGCCGCGCAGCTAAAAATTATATGCAAATAAGCTGATTTGTTACTTAGTAGCTAATTCATATATCTGGGAGTAGAAAAAGATGAGCAGTTCCACATGAGCACACCCATTTTTACTGTTGTCATCGATGTGGATGTAAAATATGTAGTGGTTATTAAATATATATATCAAACTGTAATAAATATCACGTTTGATATTGCTTCGCATAACATTTTCGTGCTCCCATTAACAGAATTTTGTCTTCCAATAAGATGATTAGTCCAACTCTGTAATATAATTCAAAATGGCGTCATTTAAATGGCTGCCAATTGCCGCGCAGCTAAAAATTATATGCAAATAAGCTGATTTGTTACTTAGTAGCTAATTCATATATCTGGGAGTAGAAAAAGATGAGCAGTTCCACATGAGCACACCCATTTTTACTGTTGTCATCGATGTGGATGTAAAATATGTAGTGGTTATTAAATATATATATCAAACTGTAATAAATATCACGTTTGATATTGCTTCGCATAACATTTTCGTGCTCCCATTAACAGAATTTTGTCTTCCAATAAGATGATTAGTCCAACTCTGTAATATAATTCAAAATGGCGTCATTTAAATGGCTGCCAATTGCCGCGCAGCTAAAAATTATATGCAAATAAGCTGATTTGTTACTTAGTAGCTAATTCATATATCTGGGAGTAGAAAAAGATGAGCAGTTCCACATGAGCACACCCATTTTTACTGTTGTCATCGATGTGGATGTAAAATATGTAGTGGTTATTAAATATATATATCAAACTGTAATAAATATCACGTTTGATATTGCTTCGCATAACATTTTCGTGCTCCCATTAACAGAATTTTGTCTTCCAATAAGATGATTAGTCCAACTCTGTAATATAATTCAAAATGGCGTCATTTAAATGGCTGCCAATTGCCGCGCAGCTAAAAATTATATGCAAATAAGCTGATTTGTTACTTAGTAGCTAATTCATATATCTGGGAGTAGAAAAAGATGAGCAGTTCCACATGAGCACACCCATTTTTACTGTTGTCATCGATGTGGATGTAAAATATGTAGTGGTTATTAAATATATATATCAAACTGTAATAAATATCACGTTTGATATTGCTTCGCATAACATTTTCGTGCTCCCATTAACAGAATTTTGTCTTCCAATAAGATGATTAGTCCAACTCTGTAATATAATTCAAAATGGCGTCATTTAAATGGCTGCCAATTGCCGCGCAGCTAAAAATTATATGCAAATAAGCTGATTTGTTACTTAGTAGCTAATTCATATATCTGGGAGTAGAAAAAGATGAGCAGTTCCACATGAGCACACCCATTTTTACTGTTGTCATCGATGTGGATGTAAAATATGTAGTGGTTATTAAATATATATATCAAACTGTAATAAATATCACGTTTGATATTGCTTCGCATAACATTTTCGTGCTCCCATTAACAGAATTTTGTCTTCCAATAAGATGATTAGTCCAACTCTGTAATATAATTCAAAATGGCGTCATTTAAATGGCTGCCAATTGCCGCGCAGCTAAAAATTATATGCAAATAAGCTGATTTGTTACTTAGTAGCTAATTCATATATCTGGGAGTAGAAAAAGATGAGCAGTTCCACATGAGCACACCCATTTTTACTGTTGTCATCGATGTGGATGTAAAATATGTAGTGGTTATTAAATATATATATCAAACTGTAATAAATATCACGTTTGATATTGCTTCGCATAACATTTTCGTGCTCCCATTAACAGAATTTTGTCTTCCAATAAGATGATTAGTCCAACTCTGTAATATAATTCAAAATGGCGTCATTTAAATGGCTGCCAATTGCCGCGCAGCTAAAAATTATATGCAAATAAGCTGATTTGTTACTTAGTAGCTAATTCATATATCTGGGAGTAGAAAAAGATGAGCAGTTCCACATGAGCACACCCATTTTTACTGTTGTCATCGATGTGGATGTAAAATATGTAGTGGTTATTAAATATATATATCAAACTGTAATAAATATCACGTTTGATATTGCTTCGCATAACATTTTCGTGCTCCCATTAACAGAATTTTGTCTTCCAATAAGATGATTAGTCCAACTCTGTAATATAATTCAAAATGGCGTCATTTAAATGGCTGCCAATTGCCGCGCAGCTAAAAATTATATGCAAATAAGCTGATTTGTTACTTAGTAGCTAATTCATATATCTGGGAGTAGAAAAAGATGAGCAGTTCCACATGAGCACACCCATTTTTACTGTTGTCATCGATGTGGATGTAAAATATGTAGTGGTTATTAAATATATATATCAAACTGTAATAAATATCACGTTTGATATTGCTTCGCATAACATTTTCGTGCTCCCATTAACAGATTTTGTCTTCCAATAAGATGATTAGTCCAACTCTGTACTATAAATCAAAATGGCGTCATTTAAATGGCTGCCAATTGCCGCGCAGCTAAAAATTATATGCAAATAAGCTGATTTGTTACTTAGTAGCTAATTCATATATCTGGGAGTAGAAAAAGATGAGCAGTTCCACATGAGCACACCCATTTTTACTGTTGTCATCGATGTGGATGTAAAATATGTAGTGGTTATTAAATATATATATCAAACTGTAATAAATATCACGTTTGATATTGCTTCGCATAACATTTTCGTGCTCCCATTAACAGAATTTTGTCTTCCAATAAGATGATTAGTCCAACTCTGTAATATAATTCAAAATGGCGTCATTTAAATGGCTGCCAATTGCCGCGCAGCTAAAAATTATATGCAAATAAGCTGATTTGTTACTTAGTAGCTAATTCATATATCTGGGAGTAGAAAAAGATGAGCAGTTCCACATGAGCACACCCATTTTTACTGTTGTCATCGATGTGGATGTAAAATATGTAGTGGTTATTAAATATATATATCAAACTGTAATAAATATCACGTTTGATATTGCTTCGCATAACATTTTCGTGCTCCCATTAACAGAATTTTGTCTTCCAATAAGATGATTAGTCCAACTCTGTAATATAATTCAAAATGGCGTCATTTAAATGGCTGCCAATTGCCGCGCAGCTAAAAATTATATGCAAATAAGCTGATTTGTTACTTAGTAGCTAATTCATATATCTGGGAGTAGAAAAAGATGAGCAGTTCCACATGAGCACACCCATTTTTACTGTTGTCATCGATGTGGATGTAAAATATGTAGTGGTTATTAAATATATATATCAAACTGTAATAAATATCACGTTTGATATTGCTTCGCATAACATTTTCGTGCTCCCATTAACAGAATTTTGTCTTCCAATAAGATGATTAGTCCAACTCTGTAATATAATTCAAAATGGCGTCATTTAAATGGCTGCCAATTGCCGCGCAGCTAAAAATTATATGCAAATAAACTGATTTGTTACTTAGTAGCTAATTCATATATCTGGGAGTAGAAAAAGATGAGCAGTTCCACATGAGCACACCCATTTTTACTGTTGTCATCGATGTGGATGTAAAATATGTAGTGGTTATTAAATATATATATCAAACTGTAATAAATATCACGTTTGATATTGCTTCGCATAACATTTTCGTGCTCCCATTAACAGAATTTTGTCTTCCAATAAGATGATTAGTCCAACTCTGTAATATAATTCAAAATGGCGTCATTTAAATGGCTGCCAATTGCCGCGCAGCTAAAAATTATATGCAAATAAGCTGATTTGTTACTTAGTAGCTAATTCATATATCTGGGAGTAGAAAAAGATGAGCAGTTCCACATGAGCACACCCATTTTTACTGTTGTCATCGATGTGGATGTAAAATATGTAGTGGTTATTAAATATATATATCAAACTGTAATAAATATCACGTTTGATATTGCTTCGCATAACATTTTCGTGCTCCCATTAACAGAATTTTGTCTTCCAATAAGATGATTAGTCCAACTCTGTAATATAATTCAAAATGGCGTCATTTAAATGGCTGCCAATTGCCGCGCAGCTAAAAATTATATGCAAATAAGCTGATTTGTTACTTAGTAGCTAATTCATATATCTGGGAGTAGAAAAAGATGAGCAGTTCCACATGAGCACACCCATTTTTACTGTTGTCATCGATGTGGATGTAAAATATGTAGTGGTTATTAAATATATATATCAAACTGTAATAAATATCACGTTTGATATTGCTTCGCATAACATTTTCGTGCTCCCATTAACAGAATTTTGTCTTCCAATAAGATGATTAGTCCAACTCTGTAATATAATTCAAAATGGCGTCATTTAAATGGCTGCCAATTGCCGCGCAGCTAAAAATTATATGCAAATAAGCTGATTTGTTACTTAGTAGCTAATTCATATATCTGGGAGTAGAAAAAGATGAGCAGTTCCACATGAGCACACCCATTTTTACTGTTGTCATCGATGTGGATGTAAAATATGTAGTGGTTATTAAATATATATATCAAACTGTAATAAATATCACGTTTGATATTGCTTCGCATAACATTTTCGTGCTCCCATTAACAGAATTTTGTCTTCCAATAAGATGATTAGTCCAACTCTGTAATATAATTCAAAATGGCGTCATTTAAATGGCTGCCAATTGCCGCGCAGCTAAAAATTATATGCAAATAAGCTGATTTGTTACTTAGTAGCTAATTCATATATCTGGGAGTAGAAAAAGATGAGCAGTTCCACATGAGCACACCCATTTTTACTGTTGTCATCGATGTGGATGTAAAATATGTAGTGGTTATTAAATATATATATCAAACTGTAATAAATATCACGTTTGATATTGCTTCGCATAACATTTTCGTGCTCCCATTAACAGAATTTTGTCTTCCAATAAGATGATTAGTCCAACTCTGTAATATAATTCAAAATGGCGTCATTTAAATGGCTGCCAATTGCCGCGCAGCTAAAAATTATATGCAAATAAGCTGATTTGTTACTTAGTAGCTAATTCATATATCTGGGAGTAGAAAAAGATGAGCAGTTCCACATGAGCACACCCATTTTTACTGTTGTCATCGATGTGGATGTAAAATATGTAGTGGTTATTAAATATATATATCAAACTGTAATAAATATCACGTTTGATATTGCTTCGCATAACATTTTCGTGCTCCCATTAACAGAATTTTGTCTTCCAATAAGATGATTAGTCCAACTCTGTAATATAATTCAAAATGGCGTCATTTAAATGGCTGCCAATTGCCGCGCAGCTAAAAATTATATGCAAATAAGCTGATTTGTTACTTAGTAGCTAATTCATATATCTGGGAGTAGAAAAAGATGAGCAGTTCCACATGAGCACACCCATTTTTACTGTTGTCATCGATGTGGATGTAAAATATGTAGTGGTTATTAAATATATATATCAAACTGTAATAAATATCACGTTTGATATTGCTTCGCATAACATTTTCGTGCTCCCATTAACAGAATTTTGTCTTCCAATAAGATGATTAGTCCAACTCTGTAATATAATTCAAAATGGCGTCATTTAAATGGCTGCCAATTGCCGCGCAGCTAAAAATTATATGCAAATAAGCTGATTTGTTACTTAGTAGCTAATTCATATATCTGGGAGTAGAAAAAGATGAGCAGTTCCACATGAGCACACCCATTTTTACTGTTGTCATCGATGTGGATGTAAAATATGTAGTGGTTATTAAATATATATATCAAACTGTAATAAATATCACGTTTGATATTGCTTCGCATAACATTTTCGTGCTCCCATTAACAGAATTTTGTCTTCCAATAAGATGATTAGTCCAACTCTGTAATATAATTCAAAATGGCGTCATTTAAATGGCTGCCAATTGCCGCGCAGCTAAAAATTATATGCAAATAAGCTGATTTGTTACTTAGTAGCTAATTCATATATCTGGGAGTAGAAAAAGATGAGCAGTTCCACATGAGCACACCCATTTTTACTGTTGTCATCGATGTGGATGTAAAATATGTAGTGGTTATTAAATATATATATCAAACTGTAATAAATATCACGTTTGATATTGCTTCGCATAACATTTTCGTGCTCCCATTAACAGAATTTTGTCTTCCAATAAGATGATTAGTCCAACTCTGTAATATAATTCAAAATGGCGTCATTTAAATGGCTGCCAATTGCCGCGCAGCTAAAAATTATATGCAAATAAGCTGATTTGTTACTTAGTAGCTAATTCATATATCTGGGAGTAGAAAAAGATGAGCAGTTCCACATGAGCACACCCATTTTTACTGTTGTCATCGATGTGGATGTAAAATATGTAGTGGTTATTAAATATATATATCAAACTGTAATAAATATCACGTTTGATATTGCTTCGCATAACATTTTCGTGCTCCCATTAACAGAATTTTGTCTTCCAATAAGATGATTAGTCCAACTCTGTAATATAATTCAAAATGGCGTCATTTAAATGGCTGCCAATTGCCGCGCAGCTAAAAATTATATGCAAATAAGCTGATTTGTTACTTAGTAGCTAATTCATATATCTGGGAGTAGAAAAAGATGAGCAGTTCCACATGAGCACACCCATTTTTACTGTTGTCATCGATGTGGATGTAAAATATGTAGTGGTTATTAAATATATATATCAAACTGTAATAAATATCACGTTTGATATTGCTTCGCATAACATTTTCGTGCTCCCATTAACAGAATTTTGTCTTCCAATAAGATGATTAGTCCAACTCTGTAATATAATTCAAAATGGCGTCATTTAAATGGCTGCCAATTGCCGCGCAGCTAAAAATTATATGCAAATAAGCTGATTTGTTACTTAGTAGCTAATTCATATATCTGGGAGTAGAAAAAGATGAGCAGTTCCACATGAGCACACCCATTTTTACTGTTGTCATCGATGTGGATGTAAAATATGTAGTGGTTATTAAATATATATATCAAACTGTAATAAATATCACGTTTGATATTGCTTCGCATAACATTTTCGTGCTCCCATTAACAGAATTTTGTCTTCCAATAAGATGATTAGTCCAACTCTGTAATATAATTCAAAATGGCGTCATTTAAATGGCTGCCAATTGCCGCGCAGCTAAAAATTATATGCAAATAAGCTGATTTGTTACTTAGTAGCTAATTCATATATCTGGGAGTAGAAAAAGATGAGCAGTTCCACATGAGCACACCCATTTTTACTGTTGTCATCGATGTGGATGTAAAATATGTAGTGGTTATTAAATATATATATCAAACTGTAATAAATATCACGTTTGATATTGCTTCGCATAACATTTTCGTGCTCCCATTAACAGAATTTTGTCTTCCAATAAGATGATTAGTCCAACTCTGTAATATAATTCAAAATGGCGTCATTTAAATGGCTGCCAATTGCCGCGCAGCTAAAAATTATATGCAAATAAGCTGATTTGTTACTTAGTAGCTAATTCATATATCTGGGAGTAGAAAAAGATGAGCAGTTCCACATGAGCACACCCATTTTTACTGTTGTCATCGATGTGGATGTAAAATATGTAGTGGTTATTAAATATATATATCAAACTGTAATAAATATCACGTTTGATATTGCTTCGCATAACATTTTCGTGCTCCCATTAACAGAATTTTGTCTTCCAATAAGATGATTAGTCCAACTCTGTAATATAATTCAAAATGGCGTCATTTAAATGGCTGCCAATTGCCGCGCAGCTAAAAATTATATGCAAATAAGCTGATTTGTTACTTAGTAGCTAATTCATATATCTGGGAGTAGAAAAAGATGAGCAGTTCCACATGAGCACACCCATTTTTACTGTTGTCATCGATGTGGATGTAAAATATGTAGTGGTTATTAAATATATATATCAAACTGTAATAAATATCACGTTTGATATTGCTTCGCATAACATTTTCGTGCTCCCATTAACAGAATTTTGTCTTCCAATAAGATGATTAGTCCAACTCTGTAATATAATTCAAAATGGCGTCATTTAAATGGCTGCCAATTGCCGCGCAGCTAAAAATTATATGCAAATAAGCTGATTTGTTACTTAGTAGCTAATTCATATATCTGGGAGTAGAAAAAGATGAGCAGTTCCACATGAGCACACCCATTTTTACTGTTGTCATCGATGTGGATGTAAAATATGTAGTGGTTATTAAATATATATATCAAACTGTAATAAATATCACGTTTGATATTGCTTCGCATAACATTTTCGTGCTCCCATTAACAGAATTTTGTCTTCCAATAAGATGATTAGTCCAACTCTGTAATATAATTCAAAATGGCGTCATTTAAATGGCTGCCAATTGCCGCGCAGCTAAAAATTATATGCAAATAAGCTGATTTGTTACTTAGTAGCTAATTCATATATCTGGGAGTAGAAAAAGATGAGCAGTTCCACATGAGCACACCCATTTTTACTGTTGTCATCGATGTGGATGTAAAATATGTAGTGGTTATTAAATATATATATCAAACTGTAATAAATATCACGTTTGATATTGCTTCGCATAACATTTTCGTGCTCCCATTAACAGAATTTTGTCTTCCAATAAGATGATTAGTCCAACTCTGTAATATAATTCAAAATGGCGTCATTTAAATGGCTGCCAATTGCCGCGCAGCTAAAAATTATATGCAAATAAGCTGATTTGTTACTTAGTAGCTAATTCATATATCTGGGAGTAGAAAAAGATGAGCAGTTCCACATGAGCACACCCATTTTTACTGTTGTCATCGATGTGGATGTAAAATATGTAGTGGTTATTAAATATATATATCAAACTGTAATAAATATCACGTTTGATATTGCTTCGCATAACATTTTCGTGCTCCCATTAACAGAATTTTGTCTTCCAATAAGATGATTAGTCCAACTCTGTAATATAATTCAAAATGGCGTCATTTAAATGGCTGCCAATTGCCGCGCAGCTAAAAATTATATGCAAATAAGCTGATTTGTTACTTAGTAGCTAATTCATATATCTGGGAGTAGAAAAAGATGAGCAGTTCCACATGAGCACACCCATTTTTACTGTTGTCATCGATGTGGATGTAAAATATGTAGTGGTTATTAAATATATATATCAAACTGTAATAAATATCACGTTTGATATTGCTTCGCATAACATTTTCGTGCTCCCATTAACAGAATTTTGTCTTCCAATAAGATGATTAGTCCAACTCTGTAATATAATTCAAAATGGCGTCATTTAAATGGCTGCCAATTGCCGCGCAGCTAAAAATTATATGCAAATAAGCTGATTTGTTACTTAGTAGCTAATTCATATATCTGGGAGTAGAAAAAGATGAGCAGTTCCACATGAGCACACCCATTTTTACTGTTGTCATCGATGTGGATGTAAAATATGTAGTGGTTATTAAATATATATATCAAACTGTAATAAATATCACGTTTGATATTGCTTCGCATAACATTTTCGTGCTCCCATTAACAGAATTTTGTCTTCCAATAAGATGATTAGTCCAACTCTGTAATATAATTCAAAATGGCGTCATTTAAATGGCTGCCAATTGCCGCGCAGCTAAAAATTATATGCAAATAAGCTGATTTGTTACTTAGTAGCTAATTCATATATCTGGGAGTAGAAAAAGATGAGCAGTTCCACATGAGCACACCCATTTTTACTGTTGTCATCGATGTGGATGTAAAATATGTAGTGGTTATTAAATATATATATCAAACTGTAATAAATATCACGTTTGATATTGCTTCGCATAACATTTTCGTGCTCCCATTAACAGAATTTTGTCTTCCAATAAGATGATTAGTCCAACTCTGTAATATAATTCAAAATGGCGTCATTTAAATGGCTGCCAATTGCCGCGCAGCTAAAAATTATATGCAAATAAGCTGATTTGTTACTTAGTAGCTAATTCATATATCTGGGAGTAGAAAAAGATGAGCAGTTCCACATGAGCACACCCATTTTTACTGTTGTCATCGATGTGGATGTAAAATATGTAGTGGTTATTAAATATATATATCAAACTGTAATAAATATCGCAATTAATGTTGCTTCGCATAACATTTTCGTGCTCCCATTAACAGAATTTTGTCTTCCAATAAGATGATTAGTCCAACTCTGTAATATAATTCAAAATGGCGTCATTTAAATGGCTGCCAATTGCCGCGCAGCTAAAAATTATATGCAAATAAGCTGATTTGTTACTTAGTAGCTAATTCATATATCTGGGAGTAGAAAAAGATGAGCAGTTCCACATGAGCACACCCATTTTTACTGTTGTCATCGATGTGGATGTAAAATATGTAGTGGTTATTAAATATATATAACAAACTGTAATAAATATCACGTTTGATATTGCTTCGCATAACATTTTCGTGCTCCCATTAACAGAATTTTGTCTTCCAATAAGATGATTAGTCCAACTCTGTAATATAATTCAAAATGGCGTCATTTAAATGGCTGCCAATTGCCGCGCAGCTAAAAATTATATGCAAATAAGCTGATTTGTTACTTAGTAGCTAATTCATATATCTGGGAGTAGAAAAAGATGAGCAGTTCCACATGAGCACACCCATTTTTACTGTTGTCATCGATGTGGATGTAAAATATGTAGTGGTTATTAAATATATATATCAAACTGTAATAAATATCACGTTTGATATTGCTTCGCATAACATTTTCGTGCTCCCATTAACAGAATTTTGTCTTCCAATAAGATGATTAGTCCAACTCTGTAATATAATTCAAAATGGCGTCATTTAAATGGCTGCCAATTGCCGCGCAGCTAAAAATTATATGCAAATAAGCTGATTTGTTACTTAGTAGCTAATTCATATATCTGGGAGTAGAAAAAGATGAGCAGTTCCACATGAGCACACCCATTTTTACTGTTGTCATCGATGTGGATGTAAAATATGTAGTGGTTATTAAATATATATATCAAACTGTAATAAATATCACGTTTGATATTGCTTCGCATAACATTTTCGTGCTCCCATTAACAGAATTTTGTCTTCCAATAAGATGATTAGTCCAACTCTGTAATATAATTCAAAATGGCGTCATTTAAATGGCTGCCAATTGCCGCGCAGCTAAAAATTATATGCAAATAAGCTGATTTGTTACTTAGTAGCTAATTCATATATCTGGGAGTAGAAAAAGATGAGCAGTTCCACATGAGCACACCCATTTTTACTGTTGTCATCGATGTGGATGTAAAATATGTAGTGGTTATTAAATATATATATCAAACTGTAATAAATATCACGTTTGATATTGCTTCGCATAACATTTTCGTGCTCCCATTAACAGAATTTTGTCTTCCAATAAGATGATTAGTCCAACTCTGTAATATAATTCAAAATGGCGTCATTTAAATGGCTGCCAATTGCCGCGCAGCTAAAAATTATATGCAAATAAGCTGATTTGTTACTTAGTAGCTAATTCATATATCTGGGAGTAGAAAAAGATGAGCAGTTCCACATGAGCACACCCATTTTTACTGTTGTCATCGATGTGGATGTAAAATATGTAGTGGTTATTAAATATATATATCAAACTGTAAAAAATATCACGTTTGATATTGCTTCGCATAACTTACTTAGTAGCTAATTCATATATCTGGGAGTAGAAAAAGATGAGCAGTTCCACATGAGCACACCCATTTTTACTGTTGTCATCGATGTGGATGTAAAATATGTAGTGGTTATTAAATATATATATCAAACTGTAATAAATATCACGTTTGATATTGCTTCGCATAACATTTTCGTGCTCCCATTAACAGAATTTTGTCTTCCAATAAGATGATTAGTCCAACTCTGTAATATAATTCAAAATGGCGTCATTTAAATGGCTGCCAATTGCCGCGCAGCTAAAAATTATATGCAAATAAGCTGATTTGTTACTTAGTAGCTAATTCATATATCTGGGAGTAGAAAAAGATGAGCAGTTCCACATGAGCACACCCATTTTTACTGTTGTCATCGATGTGGATGTAAAATATGTAGTGGTTATTATATATATATATATCAAACTGTAATAAATATCACGTTTGATATTGCTTCGCATAACATTTTCGTGCTCCCATTAACAGAATTTTGTCTTCCAATAAGATGATTAGTCCAACTCTGTAATATAATTCAAAATGGCGTCATTTAAATGGCTGCCAATTGCCGCGCAGCTAAAAATTATATGCAAATAAGCTGATTTGTTACTTAGTAGCTAATTCATATATCTGGGAGTAGAAAAAGATGAGCAGTTCCACATGAGCACACCCATTTTTACTGTTGTCATCGATGTGGATGTAAAATATGTAGTGGTTATTAAATATATATATCAAACTGTAATAAATATCACGTTTGATATTGCTTCGCATAACATTTTCGTGCTCCCATTAACAGAATTTTGTCTTCCAATAAGATGATTAGTCCAACTCTGTAATATAATTCAAAATGGCGTCATTTAAATGGCTGCCAATTGCCGCGCAGCTAAAAATTATATGCAAATAAGCTGATTTGTTACTTAGTAGCTAATTCATATATCTGGGAGTAGAAAAAGATGAGCAGTTCCACATGAGCACACCCATTTTTACTGTTGTCATCGATGTAGATGTAAAATATGTAGTGGTTATTAAATATATATATCAAACTGTAATAAATATCACGTTTGATATTGCTTCGCATAACATTTTCGTGCTCCCATTAACAGAATTTTGTTTTCCAATAAGATGATTAGTCCAACTCTGTAATATAATTCAAAATGGCGTCATTTAAATGGCTGCCAATTGCCGCGCAGCTAAAAATTATATGCAAATAAGCTGATTTGTTACTTAGTAGCTAATTCATATATCTGGGAGTAGAAAAAGATGAGCAGTTCCACATGAGCACACCCATTTTTACTGTTGTCATCGATGTGGATGTAAAATATGTAGTGGTTATTAAATATATATATCAAACTGTAATAAATATCACGTTTGATATTGCTTCGCATAACATTTTCGTGCTCCCATTAACAGAATTTTGTCTTCCAATAAGATGATTAGTCCAACTCTGTAATATAATTCAAAATGGCGTCATTTAAATGGCTGCCAATTGCCGCGCAGCTAAAAATTATATGCAAATAAGCTGATTTGTTACTTAGTAGCTAATTCATATATCTGGGAGTAGAAAAAGATGAGCAGTTCCACATGAGCACACCCATTTTTACTGTTGTCATCGATGTGGATGTAAAATATGTAGTGGTTATTAAATATATATATCAAACTGTAATAAATATCACGTTTGATATTGCTTCGCATAACATTTTCGTGCTCCCATTAACAGAATTTTGTCTTCCAATAAGATGATTAGTCCGAACTCTGTAATATAATTCAAAATGGCGTCATTTAAATGGCTGCCAATTGCCGCGCAGCTAAAAATTATATGCAAATAAGCTGATTTGTTACTTAGTAGCTAATTCATATATCTGGGAGTAGAAAAAGATGAGCAGTTCCACATGAGCACACCCATTTTTACTGTTGTCATCGATGTGAATGTAAAATGAATGTAAAATATATATATCAAACTGTAATAAATTCACGTTTGATATTGCTTCGCATAACATTTTCGTGCTCCCATTAACAGATTTTGTCTTCCAATAAGATGATTAGTCTAACTCTGTACTATAAATCAAAATGGCGTCATTTAAATGGCTGCCAATTGCCGCGCTGCTAAAAATTATATGCAAATAAGCTGATTTGTTACTTAGTAGCTAATTCATATATCTGGGAGTAGAAAAAGATGAGCAGTTCCACATGAGAACACCCATTTTTACTGTTGTCATCGATGTGGATGTAAAATATGTAGTGGTTATTAAATATATATATCAAACTGTAATAAATATCACGTTTGATATTGCTTCGCATAACATTTTCGTGCTCCCATTAACAGAATTTTGTCTTCCAATAAGATGATTAGTCCAACTCTGTAATATAATTCAAAATGGCGTCATTTAAATGGCTGCCAATTGCCGCGCAGCTAAAAATTATATGCAAATAAGCTGATTTGTTACTTAGTAGCTAATTCATATATCTGGGAGTAGAAAAAGATGAGCAGTTCCACATGAGCACACCCATTTTTACTGTTGTCATCGATGTGGATGTAAAATATGTAGTGGTTATTAAATATATATATCAAACTGTAATAAATATCACGTTTGATATTGCTTCGCATAACATTTTCGTGCTCCCATTAACAGAATTTTGTCTTCCAATAAGATGATTAGTCCAACTCTGTAATATAATTCAAAATGGCGTCATTTAAATGGCTGCCAATTGCCGCGCAGCTAAAAATTATATGCAAATAAGCTGATTTGTTACTTAGTAGCTAATTCATATATCTGGGAGTAGAAAAAGATGAGCAGTTCCACATGAGCACACCCATTTTTACTGTTGTCATCGATGTGGATGTAAAATATGTAGTGGTTATTAAATATATATATATCAAACTGTAATAAATATCACGTTTGATATTGCTTCGCATAACATTTTCGTGCTCCCATTAACAGAATTTTGTCTTCCAATAAGATGATTAGTCCAACTCTGTAATATAATTCAAAATGGCGTCATTTAAATGGCTGCCAATTGCCGCGCAGCTAAAAATTATATGCAAATAAGCTGATTTGTTACTTAGTAGCTAATTCATATATCTGGGAGTAGAAAAAGATGAGCAGTTCCACATGAGCACACCCATTTTTACTGTTGTCATCGATGTGGATGTAAAATATGTAGTGGTTATTAAATATATATATCAAACTGTAATAAATATCACGTTTGATATTGCTTCGCATAACATTTTCGTGCTCCCATTAACAGAATTTTGTCTTCCAATAAGATGATTAGTCCAACTCTGTAATATAATTCAAAATGGCGTCATTTAAATGGCTGCCAATTGCCGCGCAGCTAAAAATTATATGCAAATAAGCTGATTTGTTACTTAGTAGCTAATTCATATATCTGGGAGTAGAAAAAGATGAGCAGTTCCACATGAGCACACCCATTTTTACTGTTGTCATCGATGTGGATGTAAAATATGTAGTGGTTATTAAATATATATATCAAACTGTAATAAATATCACGTTTGATATTGCTTCGCATAACATTTTCGTGCTCCCATTAACAGAATTTTGTCTTCCAATAAGATGATTAGTCCAACTCTGTAATATAATTCAAAATGGCGTCATTTAAATGGCTGCCAATTGCCGCGCAGCTAAAAATTATATGCAAATAAGCTGATTTGTTACTTAGTAGCTAATTCATATATCTGGGAGTAGAAAAAGATGAGCAGTTCCACATGAGCACACCCATTTTTACTGTTGTCATCGATGTAGATGTAAAATATGTAGTGGTTATTAAATATATATATCAAACTGTAATAAATATCACGTTTGATATTGCTTCGCATAACATTTTCGTGCTCCCATTAACAGAATTTTGTCTTCCAATAAGATGATTAGTCTAACTCTGTAATATAATTCAAAATGGCGTCATTTAAATGGCTGCCAATTGCCGCGCAGCTAAAAATTATATGCAAATAAGCTGATTTGTTACTTAGTAGCTAATTCATATATCTGGGAGTAGAAAAAGATGAGCAGTTCCACATGAGCACACCCATTTTTACTGTTGTCATCGATGTGGATGTAAAATATGTAGTGGTTATTAAATATATATATCAAACTGTAATAAATATCACGTTTGATATTGCTTCGCATAACATTTTCGTGCTCCCATTAACAGAATTTTGTCTTCCAATAAGATGATTAGTCCAACTCTGTAATATAATTCAAAATGGCGTCATTTAAATGGCTGCCAATTGCCGCGCAGCTAAAAATTATATGCAAATAAGCTGATTTGTTACTTAGTAGCTAATTCATATATCTGGGAGTAGAAAAAGATGAGCAGTTCCACATGAGCACACCCATTTTTACTGTTGTCATCGATGTGGATGTAAAATATGTAGTGGTTATTAAATATATATATCAAACTGTAATAAATATCACGTTTGATATTGCTTCGCATAACATTTTCGTGCTCCCATTAACAGAATTTTGTCTTCCAATAAGATGATTAGTCCAACTCTGTAATATAATTCAAAATGGCGTCATTTAAATGGCTGCCAATTGCCGCGCAGCTAAAAATTATATGCAAATAAGCTGATTTGTTACTTAGTAGCTAATTCATATATCTGGGAGTAGAAAAAGATGAGCAGTTCCACATGAGCACACCCATTTTTACTGTTGTCATCGATGTGGATGTAAAATATGTAGTGGTTATTAAATATATATATCAAACTGTAATAAATATCACGTTTGATATTGCTTCGCATAACATTTTCGTGCTCCCATTAACAGAATTTTGTCTTCCAATAAGATGATTAGTCCAACTCTGTAATATAATTCAAAATGGCGTCATTTAAATGGCTGCCAATTGCCGCGCAGCTAAAAATTATATGCAAATAAGCTGATTTGTTACTTAGTAGCTAATTCATATATCTGGGAGTAGAAAAAGATGAGCAGTTCCACATGAGCACACCCATTTTTACTGTTGTCATCGATGTGGATGTAAAATATGTAGTGGTTATTAAATATATATATCAAACTGTAATAAATATCACGTTTGATATTGCTTCGCATAACATTTTCGTGCTCCCATTAACAGAATTTTGTCTTCCAATAAGATGATTAGTCCAACTCTGTAATATAATTCAAAATGGCGTCATTTAAATGGCTGCCAATTGCCGCGCAGCTAAAAATTATATGCAAATAAGCTGATTTGTTACTTAGTAGCTAATTCATATATCTGGGAGTAGAAAAAGATGAGCAGTTCCACATGAGCACACCCATTTTTACTGTTGTCATCGATGTGGATGTAAAATATGTAGTGGTTATTAAATATATATATCAAACTGTAATAAATATCACGTTTGATATTGCTTCGCATAACATTTTCGTGCTCCCATTAACAGAATTTTGTCTTCCAATAAGATGATTAGTCCAACTCTGTAATA
>JAWNON010000159.1:0-5000 GCA_035045945.1 Drosophila anceps
GTATTGCTTAAGCAGCGAAGCAGTAGCCAATAACGAAGCAAAAGCACAACGAAGAAAACAATATGCTCTACAATATAATATAAGAACGTGGTGCAGGTATGTTCATAAAAAAAAATAAAAATAAAATAAATAGAAAAGTCAAATTATTGAAATTCAACTAAAATACAATTTCCCAATTTGAATATTAATACTAATAAATACACAATATACAAAATTTCTTGCATACTATGAATGACAGTGATACATTTGGCAACAGTTTCAAAAAATATATAACACTATTTCGGTAGATATGTTCTAAAATGCAATTTATCTAACGAAATCGGCTACAAGCGCAACGAAAGCCGTTCAAAAGAAGCCAGGACACCGAACAACGTATTGTTCTTGCGGTAGTTACCACTTGAAATTTTAAAGATTCAAGAGGCCGAAGAGCAAGTGTCAAGCTTGTACGAAATCCTGATAACATGAATTTCTTTCCAGACTCTTGAAAACGAATCCCGTAGATTTATGGAGGAAAGTAATGTCAGTATTACAAAAGTATATGAGAAATTTGACGGTAGTCACATCAGTTTCTAGAATATTAAGAAACAAATTCAAGAACGCTGCTGATATGGTGTTTTCTGAGATCACACCAATTTCAAGGCTATTATAAATCGGGTTAGATTTCACGTGGGTACGCATCGATATTTGCCGAGCAAGAAGATGCTCAACACTCCGTCAAGGAAATCTGACACTATTGCAGTACTATGACGAAGTGGAGAAGAAATTGATTTACTCATAACAAGCATGACCGCCTTATTTATGAGTAAGGTCAGTTTCTTCTCCACTTCGTCATAGTACTGCAATAGTGTCAGATTTCCTTTTGACGGAGTGTTGACATCTCTTGCTCGGACTAGGTATATCGGTCGTTTGTCTGCGTATGTGAAATCTAACTGATTTATAATAGCCTTTTAAAATTGATTGGTTGGCTCTCAAAGAAAGATTGTACCATATCAGCAGCGTTCTTAATTTTGTTTCTTAATATTCCCAAAGCCTGATAATGTTTCAGCCATACATAGATATCATCACATTTTCAAAGAAGTATACAGAATAGACGTCTTCCATATATCGACTTTAGTGGAACACAGCTCTGCGATGTTCCTGTTAAAGCATCAATCTGCTTGATTTTCATGTTTAAAGTTTAGAAGAAAAGGCCCAGAGAACTGAGCAAAAACAGCTAGGCAGGGACAAGAATCTAACTCAGGACCCAAAATACAATCAGGCAGGAAAAGCCCACATTATAAGAAACAAGAATTCTCACCAACAACAAGAACAAGTGTCCAACCAATGAATGCTTGAGATATCGACTTCTCCGCTTTGTGACAGACTGCCCAATACCAACAAAACACGGCTCTTCGAAACTAACTCAGTGGCCAGCTCAACAACAAAACACGAAAAAAGGAAGTTACAATAACCAGGACTGACAAACAAGTGACCAAACAATAGTAGTGCATGATTCACTAGACCAAAACAACAAAGAGTTAACCACTTAGGAAACAGGAGATACAGAATACGAACAAGATGAGTATCGAATACCGGACTATCGCAGAAACTGAGGCAGAAGCGTCGTCGAATCCGATGAATATGACCTAGAGTCAATTGTAGGGTATACCTCCCTGCTCCGTTTATAGAAAGAATAGTGGCAGGAAGAACAGTAAGATTGCTTATAGACACAGGAGCCTCAAAAATTATATAAAACCACTAAAAGAACCAAAACACATTACGCCAGTAGAAAACCTTTTTAGAATAAAAATCAATTAATGGGTATAATGACATAGACAGGAAATGTACAATGCATCTTTTTAACACCAATACAACATTTTTTGCTACTCAAAATCTACGACATTTGACGGTAGAATTCGATTTAATTAAATCAAAGCAATGTTCTATTGGACTTGAAAAGTAAGAAATTAATAAATAAACTACAAACCTGAGACACCAAATTTCTAAAATGTTCAACTGATGAAAACTACAAGCGTCAAAAGAAATAGAAGCCCTCATCAACAGAATTTCAAACAATGCTCAATACAGGAACTACGTCTCGTACTCAACACATTGTATTGAATGAGGGTCTCATAATGTTCATACTACATTCAATGGAACACAGAAATTTCTAGATCTGCTCCATAAAGTGCCGGAAATACAAAATCACTGCCTAAGTTGGCCCAAAATTGGCAACAGTACCAAAATGTAAATTCCACCACTTCATAGTACTGGAACGGAAAGTCGAGAGATTTCATAGTACTTCATGAATATCAATGCAAAGATGCCTAAATCAGGAAATTACTGATACTGTTGAAATGATAATAACTACCGAATACAACAATACTTGTCCACTCAGTCACAGACAAATATCTACCGATTACAATCTCTCATCTTAAAATAGAAGAAACAAAGTTCTAGCAGCACATCAACGTCAAATAAACAGAGTAATGAGGCAAGATATGACAGACAATTTAAAGTAAAAGTCGATACAGTTCTTTGTAGTTTAGATAAATTCAATTTCGTACAACGAATATAAATTGACGCAGACTTGGAGTGACAATAGTCTTTAATAAAAGGGAGTGGTGGTCCAATAATCAAAGATGTAACAAAAACATTAAATTCCTTTTTTTCATCTTTTAGACTTGCTATAACTTTTTTTGGCGCAATGATAACGCAATAACGACAACATAGACTATCTGACGGATACGTAACCATTTATACTCAAAAGGTCAAAGACAGAAGAATAAAGTTGTTCCATTTTCTCGACTTTTGATTATACACACAGACAGATATAGATATACAACATATGGAAAGACACAGTCATTGGTAAATAACCATCATAGACATCCCTATATTAATACAAGTTCTGTTCTAAAAAGTATGCCGCCGCGCACACCAGAATTTCAGATTTATCTTTACTGTTCCAACTCTACAAACTGCAGAAAACAGGCAAATAACTATAAATACAAAAATACAAGAATGTAGGGCTCTAAATAAACTTCACCAACATTGTGCAAACCTTTAATAAAAAATACAAAAACAGTACAGGACACAGAATATTTATACGTCAAGAAAATTATCTCAGAATTGTATATCAGTAATACTTGCAAAGTTGGGAATTGTAACCCCTACATATTGGATTCTTACTGACTTAAAAATATTGTTAATGAACGCCCTATAAATGTCACAACCTAATGGAAGTATTCAGTTAAAGTTTACTAAACATTAATTTTCTTAAATTTTATTATAAGATACCTAAGTCTAACATACCAATATAGTTGATTGTACCATACCGCACACAATTTCTATTTATCTGGAATTCTCCATCTCTAAATATAACGAATATCAGGAAATTCATATGTGGGGAGGAGTACACAATTTATCAGCAGAACACAACATTCAGAATATCGATGACTACAACATTGTTAACAACATATCTGAAAAGGATAGCACAACAAGCATAGGAAGTTCCAACGCACAACGATACAAGCTGTTCTAACGAAATACGATTGCGTAATTCTAGCGCTAGAGGGGTTATAAGAAGTAAGATAAGACTTATGAACGTTGATTTAGAGAATAAAGAAGTCTCGTCACAATGGAAATATTCAAGTTTTCCATTACAGGCCACCGCGTGTTAATTCTCACAGATACTAAGTACAACATACATGTCGTGTGTTAATCTACTTAAGTATTAAAACAGAAATTAAATAATTTGTACATATATATATATATATATATATATATATATATATATATATATATATATATATATATATATATATATATATATATATATATATATATATATATATATATATATATATATATATATATATATATATATATATATATATATATATATATATATATATATATATATATATATATATATATATATATATATATATATATATATATATATATATATATATACATACATATATATTTGAGAGAGCGAGGAGCAAGTGAGAGTTAATATGGATCATTTTCCGTATGAGAATTTGTCCATTTCGGTCGGAGCTCGTAGCGGAAACTGGACACGATTATGACCGACAATGAAGCAAAATATGAAATCCGGCAGCAGTCTTCGCTGAAAACGCTTGTTCTACTTGTCTAGTCTATGTGTTGTATAGTTAGTGATTAATCGTATGGGGCAATTTCAAACACGACGCGCGCTCAAATCGCACGAATCTTATTTTTTATGCTCGGGTACCTAGTTATTTCTGAGAAAACCATAATTTTTTTATACTAAATTCAGATTTTTTGCCGTATAGTTTTAACATAGTATTTAAGTTTTGTACTGCTTCCATAAATTATGCATACTTCGATGGAATTCATCCTTTTTTTATCCATTTTAGTTCAACAATTCAAAAATATCATATTTTTACTTATCAATAAATTGAGATTTGACGACGCATTTTAAAGTTACAGTAATCACTAATACGACGACACCAATTTAACTACAGTACGATATTGGATTACGGACGTATTTCGAATTGGGTGCGGCTACAGTTTCAGTTTTGGTAGTATATTGTGAAACCATTCTTAGAAATTGTCTATAACGTAGAATATGTTCGGCCAAAACATATGCTAGCATATTTATTTCACTATAAATGTTTAATCAATCAGAATTGGCAATACCAAACATATATATATACACACATACACATGTATATATCTAGATATGTACAAACGCTTATTCCAATAATTCATATAACACACTTATGACATATACACACAGTTTCACTACTGTATCAATAAGATCACCCACAACACAGCTGGACAGCAAGAATGTCAACTCAGCATTCATGGGCAACTACTTTGTTTATATACACTCTATACATGCTTATATATTATACAGAACATTAAGTTACATCGAATAAAAATAAATCTGGATACTCACTTGGTCCACCTACACCCTGCACTTTGCGCCTAATGTAAGCTGATCACAGTAATACAGTGAGGGTAGCAAAATAAAA
>JAWNON010000159.1:7500-36845 GCA_035045945.1 Drosophila anceps
AGGAATTTAAAGTCGGTCGTAGTCGAAACGATGAACGTGGACCTTAACGTACAAAAAACTTTCTAGGGTTAAGATGTCCAGTCTATGTGTTGTATGATAAGTGCATGTAGTCATATTTTAGTTGTTGAGTATTTGAACTAGATAAGTTCGTCACTAAAAATGGATAAAAAAAGGATAGTTCCATCGAAGTAATACTTCTTATGGAAGCAGTACAAAACTTAAATACTTTATGTTAAAACTTGCTCACGACAATCAAATTTAAAAAAATCTAATTTGAAGGTATAAAAATTATGGTTTTCATAGAAATAACTAAATTGCCGAGCAAGCGGTAAGACCATTGCATTTGAACATACGTCGTGGCCATTTAGTTGCTACATGGATACTTTACGATTAATCACTAACTATACAACACATAGACTAGACAAGTAGAACAAGCGTTTTCAGCGTATAGCGAGGCTGCTTGCCGGATTTCGTATTTGCTCGTGTCGGTCGCTAATCGTTAGTCAGTTCGCTACGAGCGCTCAACCGAAATGGACAAATTCTCATACGGAGAATGATCGAATGCTATTTTTCCTTGCTCTCACTCTCTCAAATATATATGTATGTACATATATATATATATATATATATATATATATATATATATATATATATATATATATATATATATATATATATATATATATATATATATATATATATATATATATATATATATATATATATATATATATATATATATATATATATATATATATATATATATATATATATATATATATATATATATATATATATATATATATATATATATATATATATATATATATATGTACAAATTATTTAATTTCTGTTTTTAATACTTAAGTAGATTAACACATACGACGTAGCGGTGTTATTACTTAGTATCTGTAAGGGGTTAACACGCGGTGTTACGTGTAATGAGAAGACTTGAATATTTCCGTGGCGATGACAGACCTTCTTTATTCTCTAAATCAACTAAACTCAAGTTACATAAATTCTTATCGTCAAAGCTAGCCCTCGGCCCTCTAGCCGCTAAATTGCATATTATGCGAGGAATCGTATTTCGTTCGACAACAACATCGTTGTGCGTTGGAACTTCTATCGCTGTTGTGCAATATCCACTCGGAATGGCCGTTGTCGTAGACATTCATGCTGACGATGCGTAATCAGCCTGAATATTTATGTTCTGCTGGTCAGTTGTGTTAACTCCTCCCCCACATAGGTGAATGACATCCTCGGATTTCCTGATGATTCGTTATATTTAGAAGTGTAGAAGCCCAAGGTCCCGATTCAAGATGGCTGGGTCGAGTTGAACAATGTGCGGTGCCACATGGTTGCCACAATCAGCTATATTGTAGTTATGTTAGGCTTAGAGTATCTTATAATAAAATTTAGAAAATTAATGTTTAGTAAAGCTTTAACTTGAGATACTTCCATTAAGTCGGTAATTGTGACATTTATAGGGCGTTCATTAATAATATTTTTTAAGTCAGTAGAATCCAATATGTAGGGGTTTACAATTCCAACTTTTGCAAGTATTACTGATAGCATTAAGGTTTCTAATTCTGAAATAATTATTGTTTCTTGACATATAAATATTCTGTGTCTATTTGCTTTGTTTTTGTATTTTTTATTAAAAGGTTTACTGTGTTGGTTAGTTTATTTATTTGTTCTTGTATTTTTGTATTTATAGTTATTTGCCTATTTTCTGATTCTACCAGTTCTTTCTGTGTAAATTTAAGTTTCTCAAAGTCATCGAAGTCTGGTGTGCCGGTTACGACTTTTAGAACGGTGCCTAACGTATTAATACTCTTAGAATGTCTATGATGGATATTTACTGTGGCTATTAGTGTTTCCATATGTTGTATATCTGCGTCTAATATCTGTCTCATGTATAATCGTCGAAAATGGTTTCTTTATTCTTCTGTCTTTTACTATTGCTGAGTATAGAGTAAGATTAGTTGAGTGTTTTAAATATTGATAATCCGTCCAAATGGTTACGTATCCGTCTGAGATCGGTATGTAGTCTATGTTAGTATAGTCGGTAAGTTTGCCGTTATCATTGCGCCAAAAAGGATTATAGCCCAAGTCCTAAAAAGATGAAAAAAGGAATTTAATGTTTTTGTTTATCTTTGATTGTCTTTGTGGACCACCCTCCCTTTTATTAAGACTGTTGTCTCCAAGTCTGCGTCAATTTTATATTCGTTGTACAGGGGTGTTAGTTTATCCCCTAAACGTATTTTGGCTTTTACAAGAACTGTATCGGCTACTTTAAATTGTCTGTCATATCTTGCCTCATTTACTCTGTTTATTTGACGTTGTTGTGCCTTTAGAACTTTGTTTCTTATTTCTATTTTAAGGATGAGTGGATTATGTCGATTGGATATTTGTCTGTGACTGAGTGGACTGTGTTGTTGTATTCGATAGTTGCTTGAAGTATCGTTTCAACAGTATCAGTAATTTTCCTTTGAGCTGTTAGGCATCTTGCGATGTCACTGAGGGTACTATGAAATCTCTCGACTTGTCCGTTCGATGTACTATGAAGTGGTGGGGCATTTACGATTTGGATGTTATACTAGTTGCTTAGCAGTGATTTTATTGTTTCAGACTTTATGGAACAGATCTCGAGTTTCTGTGTTTACGAATTCCAATACTCCCATTGGGTATGGATATAATTTAGAATATATGGGACCCTCATTTTCTGTTCTAATGGTGTTGGTACTATACGGGAGCGCTTCATTTAGTTCCGCAAAGACTCCTGTTCGGTCATTGAGCATTGTTTGAAATTCTGTTGTTATAGCCTGAGGGGCTTCTATTTCTTTGACACTTGTAAAATTTATGGTTGGGCATTTTAGAAATTTAATTGTCTCAGAACTGTAGTTTGTTGTTAATTTCTTACTTTCAAAGTCCAATAGAACATTGCTTTGATTTAGTAAATCGAGTCCAATTATACCGTCAAATGTCGTAAGGTTTGGTAGCAAAAAAAATGTTGCATTGGTGTTAAAAAGATGCATTGTACATTTCCTGTCTATGTCATTATACCCATTAATTGATTTTATTCTAAAGGGTTTTTCTACTGGCGTAATATGTTTTAGTTCTTTTAGTGGTTTTATATAATTTTTTGAGGCTCCTGTGTCTATAAGCAATCTTACTGTTCTTCCTGCCACTATTCTTTCTATAAACGGGAGCAGGGAGGTATGCCTAAAAAATTGACCTGGTCATATTCGTCGGATTCGTCTTCGATGTCTTCTGCCTCAGTTTCTGCGATAGTCCGGTATTCATTATTATCTTGTTCGTATTCTGTATCTCCTGTTTCTAAGTGGTTAACTCTTTGTTGTTTTGGTCCTGTGAATCATGCACTACTATTGTTTGGTCACTTGTTTGTCAGTCCCTGATTATTGTAACTTCCTTTTTTCGTGTTTTGTTGTTGAGCTGGCCACTGAGTTCGTTTCGAAAGAGCCGTGTTTTGTTGGTATTGGGCAGTCTGTCTAAAGCGGGAGGATGTCTCAACATTCATTGGTTGGACTTGTTCTTGTTGTGGTGAGAATTCTTGTTTCTTATAATGTGGGCTTTTTCCTGCCTGATTGTATTTTGGGTCCTGAGTTAGATTCTTGTCCCTGCCTAGCTGTTTTTGCTCAGTTCTCTGGGCCTTTTCTTCTAAACTGCGGGAAAAGTTCGTGGCAAACATGTAACGGTCATGATCAGTTGGTCTTGCTGAGAATAGGACATCACTAAGGGCTTTCCTGGTTCCTGAGATGAATACTCGTAGAGCGTCTGTTCTGTATTTCTCCTTTAACGCAGAGGCAACGGTGGTGTCATATGACGGTAGCTCGAAACATTATCAGGCTTTGGGAATATTAAGAAACAAAATTAAGAACGCTGCTGATATGGTACTCTCTTCCTTTGACACTCCACTCAATTTTAAGGCTATTATAAATCAGTTAGATTTCACATACGCAGACAAACGACCGATATACCTAGTCGAGCAAGAGATGTCAACACTCCGTCAAGGAAATCTGACACTATTGCAGTACTATGACGAAGTGGAGAAGAAACTGACCTTACTCATAAATAAGGCGGTCATGCTTGCCTTATTTATGAGTAAAGTCAGTTTCTTCTCCACTTCGTCATAGTACTGCAATAGTGTCAGATTTCCTTGACGGAGTGTTGACATCTCTTGCTCGACTAGGTATATCGGTCGTTTGTCTGCGTACGTGAAATCTAACCGATTTATAATAGCCTTAAAATTGAGTGGAGTGTCAAAGGAAGAGAGTACCATATCAGCAGCGTTCTTAATTTTGTTTCTTAATATTCCCAAAGCCTGATAATGTTTCGAGCTACCGTCAAATTTCTCATATACTTTGTATGCGGTATGCGCAGCTTTCCTCCATGATACACAAGTTTCGTTTTTTTTCTTCAAAGTCTGGAAGGGATTTCATGATATCAAGAGTTTCATTGCAAATGACGCCTACTCTGATTTCGGCCTCTTTGAATCTTTCTACTTCAGGAGTGGTAACTACTACAGAACTAATACGTTGTTCGATGTCACGTAATTTCCTATCAAAGTTTTCTTTTGGACGGCTAAGGCGCTTGCGCTTGGCTTTTAATTGTTCGTTAGATAGAGCCATTTTTAAATTTTCACTTATATCTATACTTTCTTGAAACTTAGTGTTATATATTTTTTGAAACTTTATTGCCAAATCTTGTATCTCACTGTCATTCATAGTATGCAAGGAATTTTGTATATTGTGTATTTATTAGTAATTAATATTCAAAGGTTGGAATTGTATTTTAGTTGAATTTCAATAATTTGACTTTTCTATTTATTTTATTTTTATTTTTTTTTTATGAACGCCCTACTTACACGTTCTTATATTATATTAGTAGAGCTGCTGCACTGTGTTTTCTTCGTTGGTAAACTGCTTCGTTGTGTACTGCTTCGCTGCTTAACTGCTTCGCTGGTATACTGCTTCGTTGTGTAGACTTGAGGTTGTATTTCCTGTTGGATCTGTTTTCCGCTGATGGATCCACTTATTTGGTTTGTGTCTTCAGTAGGATGCTTTTGCTGATGGTTGTGTTTTTTGCTGAAAGTGTTCACTGTAGGTTGTGTTTTTTGTTATTTTTTGAATCTGCTTCATGACGTGTGGTGCACTGAGTCTTGCGTGTGTGTGACTACGGTTTGCTTTTTACTTGAGTGAGTGTTTTTTCTTGTTCTCTTCTTTTCTGTGACACGCAGTGCACCGAATTTTGTGATATTTCTTCTTTTTTGAGTCTGCTTCGAGACGTGTGGTGCACTGAGTCTTGCGTGCGTGTGACTACGATTTGCTTTTACTTTCACACTCACTTCCTGAACTTGGATTTTAATATTTAGAGGATTCGATTGCCCCACGTTGGGAGCCAATTATTTAATTTCTGTTTTTAATACTTAAGTAGATTAACACATACGACGTAGCGACGAGTATGCACACACACTTACAGTCCTTTGCCTACATTTAAAAGCATTTGTGTGCCTGTGTGCGAAACTCTATTCTTGCTTCTTGTAGAAATTGTAAGAACCCAACGTTTAATGTTGCTTGACCTTGCGAATTGCATACACACATTTGCATACATATATATGTATGTGTGTGTATGAGCGATGATAGAATTTTTCGAGTGTCGCGATTCAGTAATTTGATAATTTTTAAATTTTAGAGTGACTGTCAAATGAGCATTTACGAACTGCAAGTCATTTTAGCAGTATGGAGTATAGCTTGATGCATCCTGGCACCTGTGAATGCATATGAATTTCCTTACACAGCTAAATCCTTAATAGCCCACGGCCTGATATATTCAAAAGAATTAAATAAACTTATTTTTTGCGGAAATTGCATTCCTGTGATTTTTCGATTTAAAAATGTTTATGGGCTTCTATGATTAAAGTAATTTTATGCTATATCAATATTCGACCATTTCGGTTGAACGCTCGTAGCGCACTGACTATGCCGGACTATATTTTCACTGCCTGAAGTGTAAAGCGACCGATACGAGCAAATTCGAAGTTGATTGGTCCGGGAAGCAGACTCTCAATACGCTGAAAACGCATGTTCTACTTGTCTAGTCTATGTGTTGTGTAGTTAGCGGTAAATGTCAGGGTTAACGTTAAAAATAATAATAATCGAATTTTGTTTGCACATCACTTACAAACATTTTTTTTACAGAGTGATTGTTTCCTTGTATTTGGTACTATTGATAAGAAGTTGTAAGGCTATTAAGGTTTCTATTTCTCATAGGTTTGTGTTTGTAAGACCCAATGAGCCGTTAAAACAAACTCAATTTAATATTTTTCTTGTTCTACTTGGATTAAGCCAAAGTCTTAAATTATAATTGAAAAATAGTTACATACATAAGCCATTTTACACGACAGGTAATAGTCTAAAACAAAATCAACCTTCTATATTTAAAATGAATAAATATTTATTTATCATATGTAGCTTTTTTCAGACCGTGACAAATAAACATCATATAAAATTTACTATATTGCAAGGATGATGACTGAAAAAATTGTACCCGGTCACCCAAGTTTGCTTAACAAAGGGTTTGTATCATTATATTTATTCATTTAGATAATTTACTAACCAAATCATCTATCCATAAATATTATTTAACTACACTTCACATATGTTCAAATTTGATTATGCCCATTTATTTTTATAATTGCAATTCCTAATCTATCGCATGCTTAAAAAGAGTTGTGTTCGTATATTTTCTTTCGGAAGTTTAGTAAAATTGTTTACTAAACCTCCAAGTTTACATTTTTTAAATAGTAATTAAAAGTATTTTAAATATTTTTAATCTTTTTAGCTTACACTATCACATCAAGAGTTCTGATTTAATGACAATATAAAAAATAAAAGGTTCTGTAAACTTCTTAATAACAAATTTTTAAAATGAGCAGGGAAAAGTTTTTCACATGAAAACTTAACATGACAAAAAACAGAAGTATGTCCAGAAACAAAGATATAGTTCCAAGAAAAAACACTGATATAAGATCAAGTTAAATAAACAGGTTCGGCAAATGATAAAAATCTAACATTTCTGAGTGAATTATTTACTAAAAAAAGGAAGAAAAAAAATTTACTATCTTGTCGATACAAATGCATATTTTATGCTTAAGGTAGTTCAAGGTTTAAGTGATAATCGGAATAAGTTTTTGTTTAATTAAGTTTATAGGTTCAATTCATCTTAATAATGTATGTATGTAATTATACATTTATAATAAAAAATTAATTAATTTGATTATATAATTTCGTATCCCATATATTCACAAAAAATTTATTTGTATATCGTTGTAGAATTCTAAGTGATCATCAGATTGCCAGTAATTTAGGAGACGACATGGGATGGAAATCAAAACTAAAGCTTCCTCCAAAGGATAATCGATTTAAAACAACAGTATGTATATTTTTAGTTAATATTATACGGCTAAAAAAGCCCGACTGACTGATTAATGCTAAACCAAATTGATAAACTGTTTGGCAACATAGCGAAATTTATATTTGTTATCAAAGTATTCATAAATACATTTGCGAAAAGACTTAAAATGTTTTTCACATTAGAAAGTAACTTATGTGGAAAACCTTTCGTATTTTCCTTAATTTTACAAGCGTTATACATGTAATTTATGAAAATATACCAGTAATAAATAATTTACCTTTCAATTAAAAGTCATTCGTCATTCAATTCATGGATTCATTTTATATGTTATAATAATACAAGTGGCCATTTTATGCATTATTGAAAATTATTTTTTCAGGATGTGACTGATACACGTGGCAATGAATTTGAAGAATTTTGCCTAAAGCGAGAACTACTAATGGGTATATTCGAGAAGGGTTGGGAGCGTCCATCGCCAATTCAAGAAGCTGCTATACCTATTGCTTTAAGTGGTAAAGATGTTTTAGCTCGAGCAAAAAACGGCACTGGAAAAACTGGTGCATACTGTATTCCTGTTCTAGAGCAAATTGACCCAACTAAAGACTATATTCAAGCATTAGTAATGGTTCCTACACGAGAACTCGCTTTGCAGACGTCGCAAATCTGTATTGAGCTTGCTAAGCATCTTGATATTCGTGTAATGGTTACAACGGGTGGTACAATTTTAAAGGATGACATTCTTCGTATATATCAAAAAGGTATTTCTCTCATAAAATAACTGTTTAAATTATATAGTTCGAAGGAAAACACACGTAAATTTTTAACAAGTGTAAAAATATAGAAGCAGTATAATCAGGTTTATGTGAATTTCATTAAGATATTTTAGGATGTAAAAACAAATGTAAATGTACACACTTGTAATTATTATTGAGTAATTCAGGGTTCAATTTGTATACAGAATGATATAGTCCGCATTAAATCCTTACACCCATGTAAAGTCGATACGAATAAGACGTCGTATCAAGTATATGATACAATATGTTAGTACCTTATATTTTTTAAGTTTTAAATATTCTCTATAACTTAATATTACAGTTGATCAAATATATAGATATTTTTCTATAATCAGTTCAAAAACATTTTCTTATATTAATGAAAAACAAATAACGTTGCCGTAGATAATTTTTGGTAGATTTGCCACGCAACTGGGGGGCGTAGATATATTCGTCTGGTGTTGTTTCTCTCTACAGCTTCAACTAACATGGCTTCTGAGATACCGAAAAATTCATTTTCTGTTTTGCGACGCTTTTAGTGGGCGTATCGAGAATTCGAAGGCATACATCTGAAAATAATGAGTAGCATACAAGCCCTATGGGAGTAGAGTATCACGCAGTCGGTTGCGCACGACTGCAATGATCTTACTTGTTTTTCATTAGCTAATTCCAAACATGATATCAATAATAAATATTAATTTACTTTTTGCTTAATATAATAATGATATCTATTGCATTTCAGTACAATTAATTATTGCAACTCCGGGACGAATTTTGGATTTAATGGATAAGAAAGTAGCAGATATGTCCCATTGCAAAATATTAGTCTTGGATGAAGCAGATAAACTGCTTTCATTAGATTTTCAAGGCATGCTGGATCATGTTATATTAAAATTACCGAAAGATCCACAGATACTTCTGTTTTCTGCAACATTTCCATTAACCGTCAAAAATTTTATGGAGAAACATTTGCGTGAGCCTTATGAAATAAACCTTATGGAAGAGTTAACATTAAAAGGTGTCACCCAATACTATGCGTTTGTGCAAGAGCGTCAGAAAGTTCATTGCTTAAACACATTGTTTTCAAAATTGCAAATAAATCAATCAATAATATTTTGCAACTCTACACAACGTGTTGAACTTTTAGCAAAAAAAATAACTGAGCTCGGTTATTGCTGTTACTACATTCACGCTAAAATGGCTCAAGCGCATAGAAACAGAGTATTTCACGACTTCCGACAAGGTCTTTGCCGAAACTTGGTTTGCTCTGATTTGTTTACTCGTGGTATTGATGTACAAGCTGTAAATGTTGTTATCAATTTCGATTTTCCACGAATGGCAGAAACATATTTGCATCGAATTGGTCGTTCTGGCCGGTTTGGACATTTAGGTAAGTAATTTCACCTTTTACAAAAACGTGTATTATAAGTATAACTCAAAAAATGAAAACAGCGAAATATGGTCAAAAAAAAAAAACGTTTTGCTTTTTATTGAATTAATTTTAAAAAATAATTAAATTAAAAAAGAATTAAATCAAAAGTCTACTCTCCTGTCGCTGACGTTGCCGTTGTCGCTGTCGTTGGTGGTGTCCAATGTCTTTGGACGTTTCTACAGGTTTGCGCAAGAAATACAGATGCGGCGCTCGTGGTGGGGGCGCTATGGGTTAATTTACTTAATGCACTGATGACGTGTACAAAACCCGAGATTAAAAATAAATAGAAGTATCTATGTCCATTGGGAGCGTGCTATATGCGATAAATCTGTGTTTTTGAGTTAAAATCAGCAAATCTCTGCAAATCGACAAATAAATTAGTATCCACATTTACTAGGGTTGTGGAAAATCTATAAAACTGTATTGCTTGGCATAAATCTTATATTTTGAGCGCTGTTGATGCTACAGACTTGAAATATTTAATATACTCGTGTATCTTAAAATATATATATACAGCGCTTGATGCGCTTACTCTATGAATCCATTAAAAATGGTAATTCGTGAAATAATGGAATTGCGAATATGTATGTAAAAGGCAGAAGGAGGCGTGCCAGACCCCATAAAGTGTATACGTTCTTCATCAGATCGACGAGCTGTTTCGATATAGCAATGCCCGACTGCGTGTCTGTCCGTCTGTATGAATGCAGCGACCTCATAAACCACAAAAATTAGAGTCGGTCAATCCTACTAGAGCATTCTAACTTGTTTGACAAAATTGACTACAAATTTAACTACTTTCCAATCGTGAAAGAGTATTTGGGACTCGTAAGCGCTAAATGTACGTTCTTATTATAATCTAATCCTTTAAAATTGTGTACTTTAAGGAACTTTGTCCGTATTTATGATTTTTGTTAAATTTTTTTTTCTAGGTATCGCCATTAATCTTATAACCTACGAGGATCGGTTTGACCTTCATCGCATTGAAAAAGAATTGGGAACGGAAATAAAACCTATACCAAAAGTTATCGATCCAGCACTATATGTGGCAAACATAAGTGGGTCCTCAGGGGAAACATGCAACAATAGTGATCTTAATAATTCTACAAATGAGGAAGGGAACGTTAGTAAATAGATAATTAAAAAAATGGTTTAAAAAAGAAAGTTGAAATATCCAAAAAGATGAAAACAATAAACGAAAGCAAATATGTCAGCAAATCTGTTTTGTATACCTTAATCGTTATTGTATTTCAAAGCTAAAATTCATCAAAACTAAATGTGACTCCCATTGAAGAGTTAATAACTATATTTGGTGAAATAAGTATATATTGCACATTGAAAATTTTCTATTAAATGATTTTTGGGTCATCGATAGAGGGGGCCTACAGTAAATTAATTGTCAATTTTTTAAGTTTTTAGCTCTATGCCCCCTATGGGCGATACATCCACCGTATGTTTTTGATGTAGGGTTGCCAACCCGAGTATACATTCCAAATTCCACGTGTATACAGCAAAAATATGGTCTGATGAACTACAACGAGTTTATGGGAAAACGAGCGCTGTCTGTTGCTTTTAATGTTATAGGTTATGAAAAAAATCCTTTACAAAATTTAACATAACAGCGTGAACAAGCAAGTGCGTAAAGACCCCAATTTTCAATATATTCTGAACCCAGTTTGGACTGGACCCGACTCAATTTTCATTGTGCCTAAGGGTGAACTCTTCATCGGTGATTCTGCGGAACTTCATCCCAAGAGCAATTAAAAAAAATTACATTGAATATAAATTACTGAGTAATTTCAATTAAAGTCAAGCGCATTACTTGAGACATACTTATTGCTATTTTATTTCTATTTTTATGCCTATTTGGAAAACTTCAATGGATGTGGCTCTGCCTAGTCAACATCAGGGTTCTAAAAGTGTTTTGTGTAAATCTAGTGAACATTGCCAACCAGAGTATATATTCAAAATTTGGAATCCTACGCTCCAAAAATGTGGAAATTACAGTGTATTTTTTGGTATGCCACACCCACAAAGAGGCGTAAGAATTATTTTAAGTTCATCGATAAAGGTCACTAGTAACTCAATTGTGGAATTCTAGCTCTTAAGCTTTAGGAGCCATAAATTTTTGTTTATACAGATGGCCGCGGAGCAAGACGGACATTGCACATAACAATGATTTTATTATTGGAAAAGAGTTTTTGATAAAATTTATTATTATTAACGCATAAAAATGTGAAATGCACTATGCATACAATAATTCGATGTGCAAAAAGGACGAAAGTGTCTGGAACAGAAAAAATTAAGTCCCATTAATAGGCAGGATGAATCAATATACCGATATTCAAATTATGTTGGAAAACAATCCCCAGGATTGTTCTATTGATTAACGATGGAAGATCATTGAGAAGAATCATACTATGATAAGAGGGTAAGCGTCTGTCCGCCTGTCGGTATGAACGCAAACCATTTCGACGCTATTGAAGCTAGAGACAATTTGCAATTAAAAACATATACTCGTGTATACCCTCGAATTAAAGTGTCCAGATTTTTCGATACGCCCACTAGGGGCGTGGTAAATTAAAAAATGAATTTTCCGGTATCTCAGAAACCATGTTAGTGGAAGTAATAGTTGAAATTTGGAATATATACTTGAAGTGACAACTTTAGCCTACTAAGTAAATAAAATTTATGTTTAATTATTAATTTAAAAAATATCTTGACTCAATGCTCAAGTCAACTAAGAATAAACTATTAAGTATTATAGCTTTAAAGAAGAAACAAAACGACTCAGCTCGTCACCCTGATCAAGAATATCTATACTTTATGGGGTCTGCCATATGGGAAACCACTACACAATGTGGGAGGTCTGCCAGATCATCATATGTATGTCTCAGCTCACTCCTGGGCACTGTGTGTGATTTCCCTAAGATTACTTGAAACCAAGGATTTTATTATTTGGGGAGAGAGTTCAGATTCAATTATAATTAATTCATAAAACGTGAAACGTGCTATGCCAACAATAATTGGATGTGCACAAAGGTAAATATGTTTTGGAAGGAATACAAATAAGTATCATTGACAGGGTGAATCTATATCAATAATAAGCAAATTATGCAAGAAAAAATCAAATTAATTAGAAAACGATTATTCTAAGATTGGTTAGTGATGGAAGATCTATGAGAAGAAGCCTACTATGGTAAGGTGGTAAACGGAGATTAGGGTCCCAGTTTAAATCTTGCAACGCGAAGAAGAGAAACTGTTTCTGGACCGATTCAATTTGGTCCTGATACAATTTATGCCGTGTAGACCATATAACTGAACAATATTCTTAAAATGGCCTTACCAACGAAATATATAAAAGTTTGTTAATAAGGGGGTCTTCAAATTCTTTTGACCAACATTTTATAAAGATAGGAACATCTTTGGCTTCATTTATGATAGTCGAGACATGAACATTGAAACTAAGTTTTGAATCAAAAAGAACATCCAGATTGTAAAAAAACGTTGCGGGGAAATGTTAAGTGTGTAACTAACAATATGTGGAACGGTACGTCTGTAGGTCATTGTCATACACGGAGCAATTTAAATACAACTGGAATCAAGATCTACTTGTAGGCGAAGATGATTAAGTGGGTTAAAGTACGAGAGGCAAAGTTTTACAATTTTTGAGTTAAAAATACAGCTAGGAAGATCATTAAAAAAGAGGGAAAAAACAGCGTTCTCAATGCTGCCCTTAGATATACTCGAAGAAACAAAAACAAGTTTCTAAGTAGCTGTCCTCAACAATACTCTTTGTGTCCTCTTTTCAAATGGAAAATAGCATACACTCTTCGTATTTATTCGACCATTCCGGTTAAACACTCGTATCGCACAGACTGAGGCGAACCATATTTTAACTGGCTTAAGCGTAAAGCGACCGATACGAGCAAATACGAAGTTGATTGGTCCGGGAAACAGACTATCAATACGCTGAAAACGCTTGTTCTACTTGTATGGTTAGTGTTTGTATGTATCATAGTGTTTTTCATCGATTTGTTTTAGGTTTCCTGTTTGCTTAAAAGGATTGTTTGATTTAGATCTTACTTACTGTGATTCTCTATATCTATATCTAGTGTCTATTTCAAAACCTTGTCGATTTTCATTAAGTTTTTCTATTTTGTTTGCTTTATTTAGTTGTGTATTATAATCAAGGGATCCTGCATTAAAAAAAATATCTGCTGGTGTTCTACCAGTTATATTGTGTTTTGTTTTATGATTATATATGTACAGTATAAGTTCGAATCTAGTTAATATTTTTTCTGAGTTTGCTTCGCTATAATTCTTAATTTTTCGCTTATTGTTTTATGAACTCTTTCTATATCAGAAATTCCATTTTTACTTGTAATGTTAATATTTACACCTTCGGATTTCAGTCAAATTTGTAATGCGGAACACATAAAGGCTAAGTCTGTATCTCTTTTTATTTCTATTGCTTTTCCCATGTTATTGAATATTTTTAAAAGGGCTGTTTTGCCTTCTAACCAATCTAGACCATTTACTTCAATTAAGGTTGCACATTTGGAATACAAGTCTATACCAAATGGAAAATATTTATTATCTACTAAGTAAAAGTCAATTACATATTTTTCTCTGGGATTGTGAGTTTCTGGAGTTAGTTCAAACGCTAACTTGGTATTTCTATGCTCTGTTTTAGCTAAGTTACAAATTTTATATTCGTTGATTATATATTGAATTAGGTTTTGATAGTCTGGATAGTAAAATTTTTCTTTAAATAATGTAATATTTTTGGTGTATTTCAATAATATCTTTAAATTCTGCATATGATTGAAGGTCTATTAATTTCCTTGTCGATCTCATTACTTTAGTAATGTTATTGGGACTAATTATTTCGACGAAATCTTTTTGGAAAATAAGGAAAACTGCTTCATTGTTAAAATAAATTACACTTTCCTTTGAACATAAGTATTCTTTTATTATTTCTTTTGCATAGTTTTTTGTCATTATAGTATCATTATAGTAATATAGTTTATTGTAATTTGTGTTTTATGAAAATAATGATTTGCAATAACCTAATAATATGCATTACTTATTTGTCATTTCAGTATAGTTTATTGCAATTTGTGTTTTATGAATATAATGATTTGCGTTAACCTAATAATTTGCATTACTTCTTTTAAATTCAATTTGTTGTGTATAAAATTTTATTAGTCTTTCGGTAACCGAAATATAAGTTTGGTTGTCTTTGGCACTGTGGATAGTTGCTGCTGTAGTATTGGAGGTTTCTCCTTATAAAATTTCCTATAATTTAATTGTAGATAGAGCATTTTCAACATAATTTTCTTTGCCTGATACATATTTTATTTCATAATCAAATTCATTTAATTTGATTTTCCACCTTTGTAATTTTATATTTAATTCTTTGACATTAGTAAGCCAAAGAAGTGGTTTATGATCACTGAGGATCTCGAATTTTCTACCGAAAAGAGTTAAGGGTTCTATTTCATATTCATTTAATGTTTTACTTGCATAACATATTGATTTTTTACAGCTCCGATTGCTATGCTACTGGCATCAGTGAGTGCAAATGGTTTTTCAAAATTTGTATAAATTAATACTGGATCGGACATAATAAGTAATTTTTAGCTTTTCAAAAGCAGAAATGTAATCTTTTTCTTTAATATTAATTGTTGCTCCTTTTTTCAATTTTAAAGTCATTGGTTTTACAACGTGTGCAAATTTAGGAATAAATTTTCTATAACCACAAAGTCCTAAAAGTGATTTAATTTCTTTGGTTGTAATTTTAAATTGGCTTCTCTGAGCTTATTGAATACTCTTTTTAATGATAATTAGCTTACTTCCAATGAAGTTCAATATACAATTATATCATCCATGTAGTCTAAACAATCTTTATAAATTCAATCTTCTAATAGATTGTTCATACAACGTTGTCCGTTTGAGAGTCCATTTGAATTTTATGAAATTTCGCTAGGTCAATGGTAGTAAAAGACTGAAATTTTACAAGTTTGTTTAATATATCATCCATGGCTGGATTTATCATCAATTGTTATTTCATTCAGATTTCGATAGTCAATGACTACTCGGAACTTTTGTTTACCTGACGCATCAGTCTTCTTTGGCACTATCTAAATTGGTGAGCAATAAAGTGAGTTTGATTTCTTTATTATTCCTTGCTCAATCATTTCCCTTATTTGTATTTCGACTTCTTGATCGTATGCTTGGGGGTATTTATAGGGTCGCTTACAAATTGCATCTTTGTGTTTAGTTTTAATGACACGCTTAATTGTACTTGTGAAAGTCAAATTGTCACTTTCTTTGTACTGAATGTCACTAAAATCGAGAAGAATTTTAGTAAGTTTTGTTTTTTCATCGTTAAGATGTTCTAGTGTAAATTCTTTTGTTTCTGTTAGTTTATTGTTTATGGCAAAATTAAATTGCCTATCCTCTGTTAAAGGTGGATCAAGACAATCCAATGGGGTATCATCCTCATTTTTGTCATTATGATTACATCTCATTTTGAATAGATAGTCGCCTAAGATAACTGTTCTTTCTTTATAATCGATTTTTGCTTCACATAATTCTAGATATGCTCTTCCTAATAGCATATCATAAATTTCTGAGAAATGATGTATACAAAATGTTTGTTTATTCGGAGAAAGTTTACTTGGGGCTAAAGATATACATTTCTTTAGTTGCATATTGCCATTTATAGTTTGCACATTTAATTGACATGGCTTAATCGGAAAATTTAAAAGGTTTTGTTTCATCAAATTAATAGGTGAGCCTGTGTCTATAACACAACTATACTCGTATCCATCATCGTATCCGAGACTTCTTGAAGAAAATTTTCGGAAATTTCCATCTTTGCGTTGTCTTTAATAAGGTTGATAGTTTTTAGTTTTTGATAGTTGATTGGATTCTGTAATCTTTCTTGATTCAATTTTTGATTAAATTCTTTTTGTAATACTTAATTATTTATTATCTTGATTATTCATATCGAATTTATTATTCTCATAAATTCCCTCATGTTGCGCTACTTGCTAAAGTTTTGCTACAGAGTTATGTCATATCTTGCTAAAGTCTTAAATATGCTGTCTGGTAATTTCTTTATAATAATATATTTTACAGTGTATATTGCATTTATATTTATCATGTTGTTTTGGTCGGTATTTTCTAACATTATTAACATTATTCAAGTTCTTCTACAAACTTACGAATACTTTTATTATACTGTGTCTTGTATAATCTTTTCAATAGTTCCGCGAATGGTGTTTGCGTCTTGAATTCTTCAATTAATGCTGTTCTCTGTTCTCAGTTCTAATCATGTTATTGATGCTGTTAATTGCGACACCCTCTGGGCTGATCCTGTTCCTGCATCTCGATTGCTCCATATAAAATACTGTGCTGTCTTAGATCCTGGGTCCAGTTGCATAATGAAGTCCACTCTCCTGACAAAGGCCGAGAGCTCTTCAGTTTTGCCATCGGAGGATTTCGCTTAGAGCTTGTTTCCAATGTAGCTCTGACAGTGTCATTGGTGCTGTTGTTGTCATGTTGTTGTTTTTTGGTTTTTATATTTAATTTTTTAATCATTTGAGTATTACTTTAACTTTTTGTTGTGTAACCTGGAAGCGGTTACAAGATTTAAGTTTTCTGAAATTTGATTTGTATTGCTGTTCATAGACTGCTTATGTCCTAAGTGAACTTGTGCTATATTATTCAATTTAATTTTTACTTCACTTTAGTAACGGACACACCTTAATAGTGAGCTACTATTGCTTGTTGGCCAAGAATGTCGTATTATACACGGGTTCTTTTGCGGATATCAGAATTTGTTCCAAAGTTGTATGTTTTCAATCACGACACTTTTGCGGCAATTCCCGTGTTCAATCCCAAAGAATACCTCGGTTGTTCAAGGATCTTTGTTTACTGGATTGTAATATATAATAAACGGATTTCCTTTTTCTTACAAGGACACTACCTATCCTACCGGCTGCGCCAATGAAGTAGTTCATTAATGCGTTAAGTAAAAAAATAATTTTATGCAACGATATATTATTTATATTTATCGAATGTTCTGCAGACGCTTAGCTAACCTCGGCTTTGAGCTTAAATAGCCTGTCCGTCGCTGTTGACCGGTTTAAAGGCAACATACTCCCGATATTTTACGACGCTAAATGTCGCCAGATCGCTTCGTACCGAAGTACCGTTATGACCGTGCGAGTGAAAGCATATACTACTTTCACTCGACCACGAACGGTACCTCGACTAACAGTCTCCGATGACCGCCGTGCGAGCGACGCGATTTCTGAATCTGTAGGAATGAAAGGGTCGAACTATAGTTTGGACTCTGACCCCTTCTTCGCGAGGGCCGCTCCAACAGTATGCACCTCGCTGTGTGGAGCAATATATATATTCACGCATATATGTATATTGACTCTCACAAGTTTATATCTCCTATAATTTTACATCTAGAAACAAAATTGGACAATTGCGTTACAGAATGATAACCCAAAAATAATTTTTACACCCCCTCCAAATTTTGTATTTACGTTACCTAAGACTCCTTCTAAGATTTGGCAGAAATTACATGTCAACGCCAACTGTGGGCGTAGAAAATCAGATTTTAATATAAGGTGTTTTGCAGAAATTATGTTATAAATTTAGTACTTGCAATACAATAGACTTGAAATACTCTGGTACAATCATTTTGGGTTGCAAAATTAATAAGAAATGGTAAATATATATGCTCTCAGGTAACAGCGGTATTTATAAACACAGAAAAATTGTAAGCTAAGTAAGTTTTCGCATGATTCGAACAAGCACCTTTACAATCAAATATTTGTCAAAAAAGAAGCAAACAAAAAAAGCCAAAGCATTGCGGAGTTTCGAACCTAGAAATATATATATATATATCTATATATATATATATATATATATATATATATATATATATATATATATATATATATATATATATATATATATATATATATATATATATATATATATATATATATATATATATATATATATATATATATATATATATATATATATATATTATATATATTATTTTCGTTATTTATTTTATTTAAGAAGACATTAAAGAAAAATATTGTGAAGTAAAATATATGAAAAAAGTGCCTTTCCTAATAAAATATGATGTCAAAGTTGAACTTGTGTGACTTTTTTGATTTTGCAAACAATTAGTAGACATATATATATATATATATATATATATATATATATATATATATATATATATATATATATATATATATATATATATATATATATATATATATAAATATATATGTCTACTAATTGTTTGCAAAATCAAAAAAGTCATACAAGTTCAACTTTGACATCATATTTTATTAGGAAAGGCACTTTTTTCATATATTTTACTTCACAATATTTTTCTTTAATGTATTCTTAAATAAAATAAATAACGAAAATAATGAAAAAGCAACAAAACCATAAAAAAATATTCAAAACAAAAAAAAGAGCAAATATTAGCTGTCCATTAATTCTTTGCAAAATGCAAACATTAGTTGAGAGAAGACGAACAAAAGCTAACGGGATATTAAAATCAAAAACGACTCGTCTCGTCTTTTTTCTTAAGTCTTCCGTGAATTTATTCGTTTTCATAATTTGTTGGAATAACTTTTTATATAATTTGACTTTTTGCAATGCCTGATAAACGCACCGATGATAATTTGATACAATTAGTGTATTTTAATTATATCAAAGAAAAGACCAGTAAGGAGTTGGCCGAAATGCTTAATATTAAACTTAGAAAAGTTTACAATATTATAAATCGTGCGGAAAAAGAAAATAGACTGGAATTAAAAAGCTCTAAAGGCAGACCAGCAACAATCCGTGGAAAACAATCCACAATTAGGCCTCAGAGAGTTGGTTAATGACATTAAAATAAACCTTCAGAAGACAGTATGTCCTGAGACTGTGAGAAAACTACTTAATTTCCACAAATACTCATCACATGTGGCATGAAAGAAGCCTTTATTGTCTGTTATAAATATTAAGAAACGGTCGACCTTCGCTAGACATAATGTTAACAACCCTCTTGACTATTGGAATAATATCATTTTTTGCGACGAGACAAAGATAATGATTTACTTAATGATGGCCCTGGAAACGTTTGGCCGAATCCAAAAACAGCCCTCCAGGCCAAAAATATTGTTCCTTCTGTTAAGTTTGGCAAGCTTTCAGTCCAAAGGTGCAGAAGAGCTCCGGATATTCAACGATATCATGGCTAAGGAGTTTTATTTAGACATTTTAAAGAATGAATTGACAGAAAGTGCCCACAACTTTGGCTTCGTTGATCCGGAAAACAGCAGAAAACTTAAGTACAATGATGCGAAGCACAAATCGCTGCAGTGTCGCACTCGGCTCCTTTATATCTGCACAAAAGTTATTGACACCGGATCTAAATCTTATTGAGAATTTGTGGGCATTGCTCAAGAAGAAAGTGGCCAAACGAAGTCCAAAATCAAAAAATTATTTAATTCATTGCATAAAAGAGGAGTGGCGCAAAATACCCCAATATTACAGCATAAATGAATTAATATTGTCGATGTCGCGACGCCTCAGAGGTGTAATGGAAGCTAATGGTGGGCATACCAAATATTAGCAAATTCCATATGGATATTAAAGAGATACAGATCTCAGAATATTAATGTTTGCATTTTGCAAAGAATTAATGGACAGCTAATATTTGCTCTTTTTTTTGTTTTGAATATTTTTTTATGGTTTTGTTGCTTTTTCATTATTTTCGTTATTTATTTTATTTAAGAATACATTAAAGAAAAATATTGTGAAGTAAAATATATGAAAAAAGTGCCTTTCCTAATAAAATATGATGTCAAAGTTGAACTTATATGACTTTTTTGATTTTGCAAGCAATTAGTAGACAAACTATATATATATGTATATATATATATATATATATATATATATATATATATATATATATATATATATATATATATATATATATATATATATATATATATATATATATGTATATATATATATATAAATATATATATATATATATATATATATATATATATATATATATATATATATATATATATATATATATATATATATATATATATATATATATATATATATATATATATATATATATATATATATATATATATATATATATATATATATATATATATATATATATATATATATATATATAAAAAAAAATTTAGCCATGGTACATTCCTGCTGACATTCGACGAGGAAATTAATATCAACGGGTCCATATACAAAATGATTCGTAGCTCCGCACAAATAACTGACCAACAACTTCTATATATATATATATATATATATATATATATATATATATATATATATATATATATATATATATATATATATATATATATATATATAGAAGTTGTTGGTCAGTTATTTGTGCGGAGCTACGAATCATTTTGTATATGGACCCGTTGATATTAATTTCCTCGTCGAATGTCAGCAGGAATGTACCATGGCTAAATTTTTCTACTCCGCTGTCCATTCTTATTGTAGCCGTTTCCTCGTTTAGTATGAGGATACCATTTCCAGTGGCTGAAGGTGACTGGGACGTGTACTACAGTGTGCGATACCCCCAGAGTGTAGCTGCTTACAGAATGTCGAAGTGAGCGTAGCACTACAATTTCCGATTGGAAAAATGTTAATTTGGCAGTCAGCAACGTTGTTGTCGCCATTGAAGTTTAGTATTGTGCCATTTCGCTGAACAGGAAAAATGATTATCTTTTTACATACTAACCTAGGGTTAGGGTATTTAATCATAAAGTGTACAAATTTATCGTTTAACAATACATTTATATAAGCTATTTCCATTAAGTCGGCTACAGTTATGTCTGAAGAGTGCTCATTTAAAATTTCTTTTATGTCTTCTGAGTCAAGAATTACCGGGTTTATGATTTGAATCTTAGCGAGTGTAATAGATAATGGTTTAAATTCTAAAATTACAATTCTATTCCTTGTGAGTAACGTTTCATAGAGGTGTCCTGAATCAATCTGTTTTTCCTTTGTGAATTTAATTTTAATGTTTATAGATTCTGTTAATTTGCTAATCTTTCTTATACCTTTATAGCTGCCTGTCTATTAATTGTGTCTAAAAGTGTTCTCATTTGACCTATATCGGGTTCCAAAATTTGTTCATGTGGGACTGTGGGAAATGTATCATTAAAGAATTTGTTTCCTCGGCGATTTCCGAGTACATGCTTAAATTAAAGGAATGTCTAAGAAATTTGAACTCCTTCCAAATAGCGTTTCTGTCCATTATCGGGATATAGTCCGAGTTTGTGTAGTCAGTGATTTTTCCGGTTGTTGTCGTTACGAAAAGTAGGGTATAAAATCCAAGTCCTAATAAAGATATTAGATATTAGAATCTGTAACATAAGGATATAAACTTATTTTAAATTATCCTTATGTACCTCCCCCCCCCCCCCCTTTATAAGAACCGTTGTCCCCAAATCGACTTCCACAATAACCTCCTCAAACAGGGGAGTTAACTTATTTCCAAGCCCTCTGTTCAATTTCATGAGGACTTTGTCTCCTACCTGGAAAGTTCTAATTCTTCTGTTAATGTTATGATGTTGTAATAGTAATTCCTGTGCTTTAATGATTCTATTTCCTATTACTGTTTCAAATTCCGGTGCCGATGAATGTATTATATCTATTGGCTTTTTTCCTACAACTGAGTGAATTGTTTTGTTATATTCTATTGTTGCATGTATAATTAATTGGACTGTGTCGTTTAATTGTTTTTCTAGTTTTAAACATCTGGCAATTTCCGCGAGAGTACTGTGGAATCTCTCTACTTGCCCATTTGATGTACTATGGAGCGGAGGGGAATTTACAATGTCAATTTTAAAATGACTTTTTAATTGTTCCTGAATTTAGGGATGGTTCGTTGTCGCAGTATATAATTTTAGCGTTAGGGTAAAAATTCATCAACTGTAAAATGTTTGGTTCGATGTCTATTATGGTTCTCGAAGCTATTGGTTGGACAATTGCAAATTTTGAAAATTTATCGATACAGGTTAAGAAATATTTTTTGTCTGTTGAAAAGATGTCTATGTGCAGAATTTCGCCTACTTGGTTGGGGATAGGTGTTTCACCAATGACTTGTTGTGTGGATATCGGTCATATTTTGCCTTATTGCAAATCTTCCAATTTGCAAGTATTTCATTTGCTAAATGAGTCATCTTGGGGAAATAATAATCCTCAATAATTTGTTTTATGTTTTCCTGAACTGCTCTATGAGCTCTGTTATGTTCTGCAATTATTATTTCTTTTTGCTCGTTTTGATCGACGACGTCAATTTGTTCGAATGCCAAAATTTAGTTGAAGGAAACCTTTCAACTAACGTGTTTTGAATAAATGCTAATGTCGGTAAATCGCATTTAATCGCATTCACTACGTCTTTTTTAACCACATCACACACTTTCTCGATTAAATTTTCTGTTTGTGATGTGTATGAAATGTCGTGTTTTCTGTCCAAACGTAATAATCATTTTCTCAGAAGCCATAATGCCTTCTTCAATAATTATTTGGTTTCGGAAACAATTCACCGGTTTATCTGTAGACTCGATAGTGTATGTTAGAGATAATTCTCTATGTATAGTGGCCAGATCAGATGGAGCATTTTCTTCTAAAGCATAAAGGTTCTGTCTTGAGAGAGTATGTGAGCATTATGTTTATCGATGAAGGATTTCCATCTCTTTATTTTCGCATTTGGGTTTTTGTCCGAGACTGCAAATGTAAGTGGCTGGTGATCGGTATAAATGTTTAAGTTTTTTACCCCATACAGATAGTTTCTTAGCGTTTTTAAGGCCCAAACTATCGCGAGTAGCTCACGTTCATTTGTTGCGAAATTTAATTCATTGTCCCTTAAGGTTCTAGAGATCATGGTGATTGGCTTCTTATCTTGTGATAAGACTGCACCTAGGCCAGACGACGAATCATATGTCGTAAAGTCAAAAGGTTTTTGATAATCAGGATAAAGGAGCATTACATCTTCAGAAACTAATATATTCTTTAGTTTCTCAAATGCCAACTTTTGTTTTTCGTTGAGGCTCACTGGGATTTTTTTTGACTGTCCGGCACTTACTTTGCATCTGTAATAGCTTGCTAAACCAAGAAATGATCTGATATGAAACAAGGTAGTTGGCTGTTCAAATTTGCCAATTGCTTCTACCTTGCTGGGATTTGTTGTAATGCCGCCACGAGATACTACGAATCCAAGATATTCAACTTTTTCTTTGAAAAAATGAGACTTTTCTCGCGATACTCTCATATTAGCATTATACAATTTTTCTAATACCCAGGCAATGTAATAAACATGGTTTTCCATATCCTCTGAGAATATGATTACATCATCTACATAGACGTAGCATGACTTGCCGATCTGTTCCCTAAGTACATCATCAATTGCTCGCTGGAATATTTCAGGGGCATTTTTTAGACCAAATGGAAGTCTGCAGAATTCATACTTCCCGTTTCCTATTGAGAATGCGGTTTTTCTATATCTTTTTCCGCAAGAAGGATTTGGTGAAGTCCCGATTTCATTTCCAGTGTTGTAAAATATTTGGCTTTCCCTAGATTCGAGAGGATAGCTACTATATTAGGTATGGGATATTTGTCATCGATTGTTTTCGAATTTAGTTTCCTAAAATCAATGACAAGACGTTTTTTTTGTTCCCATGCTCATCTACTCCTTTTTTATCGACTACCCACACCGGATTGTTATACGGTGATCTGGATGGTCTGATAATATTATCCCTTAACATGTCGTTCGTCTCATTGTTAACAAACTCAGTTACTCCCAATGGGTAGGGACAAAGTTTTGAGTAGATCTGATCCTCGTCTTCTGTTCGAATCGTGGCAATAATGTTCGTATTGTATGGAAGAGCTTCGTTAGGATCAGCAAAAACGTCTATTTTTTCTCTCATCATATTTTTTAATTTTTTCTCAATTTCTTGAGGAACTATTATGTTTTCAATTTCTGTGAAGTTAACATTTGAACACTTTTTAAATTGAATTAACTCAGAGCCGGAATCAGTAATTAAAATTTTATTTTTGAAGTCCAAAGTGGCATTTACTCTATTAAGAAGATCAAGACCTATTATACTATCGAGGCTGGTTAGGTTTGGAAGTAGGAAAAATGTGGTTTTAGTATTGAAAAGATACATACGGCATTTATCTTTAACTGAGGTAAGGCCATGAAGTGACTTAACCTGAAATGTGTTTTAACTTTAATTACGCCTTTCAATTCCGGTATAGGTTTAACGTAATTTTTTGAGGCGCATGTATCGATGAGAAGCTTTATTGTCCTACCCGCTATCGTTCGCTCTACAAACGGTAACAGGGAGCTACGTCTAAAAAATTTAGCTCTTGGAGTTCATACTCATCGTCAATGTACTTCGGCTTCTGCATTTCCAGGATTTTCCTCTTATGAGATGTGGTTTCCTCTCTGTTGTTTTGGGCCTGTGTACCTAGCTGTTCCGCTATGTGTTCTTTTCGGAACCTGATTTTGATACGATACATTATAAGCTTGGTTTGATTGACTCGGTTGTCTGGCGGTTCTTGTTTTGGGTCTTGGTTACTGAATTGTGGTTTTTTTTATAAAAAGGATTTTTTCCTTGTTGTGAGGTATTGTTTTCTGGAGTAACATTCTTCTGGTGCCTATGCTCTTGGCGTTGAACTTTTTCTTCATTGTTCCTTGCAAAACTGTTTGCAAATTGAAAACGTTCGTGATTCGATTCAACTTCTTGGGCCAAGGCTAGAGCTGATGGTAAGTCCGTTGGTCTTGCCGAAAAAAGAAGATCACTCATGGATTTTTTTGCTCCTGAAATAATTACTCTCAATGCGTCCGATCTATACTTCTCGTTCATTGAATTTGCTAAAGTTGGGTCATATGTCATAATCGTTTTGTTAGTGAGGAGTGTCAGTTTTTTCTCTACCTCCTCATAATATTCAATTATAGAAAGATTTCCGTGACGTAGGACAGACATTTCTTGTTCTATTAAGTAAATGGGTCGTTTATCAGCATACGTAAAGTCAAGTCTGTTTATGATCGCTTTGAAATTTAATGGTGTGCCATACGAAGCTAACACCATATTTGCTGGACCTCTTATTTTATTCCTGATTATGCCCAATGCTTGGTAATGTTTTGGACTTCTTCAAAATCTTCAAACGTTTTATATGCCAAGTGCGCGGCTGTGCGCCATGAAACGTACATTTCGATTTTTCCCTCAAACTCGGGCAGAGATTTGACCATGTCTAAGGTTTCGGCACATGGTATACTATGATATATATCAGCATTTTTAAAAACTTCTACCTCGGGTACAGGCACTGATGTTTTCCTAAACTCATTCTTTAGATCTTCCATCTCCTTCTTGAACATTGTTGATTGGTTTTGAAGTGCACAGTTAACTGCTTACTCAAGTAGAGTTTTAATGCTTGCTTCGTTTAATGACATTTTGGTTTCTATTTGATTTGGTATCAGCTTATTTTTTATGTCTCCTATTAGTTCTTCTAAATCGCTGTCAAATTCCTCAATTTCATATTCACTCATAAGGTTTCAATTGTGTATCTTTTTTCTTAAAAAATTTTATTTTTGCAAAGATTCAAATTCTAAACACTTGTAATTAATCTTTTTGTTTATTTTTATATTTTTTGTTTTTTTTTTTTTTTTTAAATAAGCACTCCACTTACATGAGTTTCCCTTTGTTCTGGTTCAGTTCATTTTTGTTGTGTGTCCTACTGTCTGTGGTTGGTGTATTTATACAGATGTCTTCGTTAATGGTTAAAGAATTTGATGTTGGTGGTCGAAGAATTTGCTGCTGATGGTTGAAGAATTTGCTGGATCAGTTCTCTGCTAACTCCGGTTAGTGTCTTCACTGATCGTAGAATTTTCTGGACACGTGTTGTGCTGTCTCTCTCTTCACTTTGTTTGATACAATGTCGGTCCAACGATGTTGAGATGCTGCTATAAACGTTAGGGTGAGTAGATTTTTCACTGTTGGGCGCCAGTTAGAAGTTGTTGGTTAGTTATTTGTACAGAGCTACGAAATAACACAATTCCACTTGATACGTCAGTTCAGCTTTATTGTTCAAATCAGACTTCTTTGTGCGTTAGTTTGCTATAACTTTTATCAAGTATTGAATTTTATTTAATTTTAATTTAATTTTATTTAACACGTCTGCTTTGGCTGGGCACTGCACGTCCCGGATATCGATCGACAACTACTAAGCAGCGATCTGGAAAATGAGATTGTGTGGGTGTTTTTGGTTGCTTTTGCTCCGCATTCTGCTGCTCGGCTACCGGCTGGCTCTTCTGCTGCTGCATTGCGAGCACTCGTTGCTCTTTGCGTTGTTGCTCCTCACGAATGCCACGACGAAGTGTTAACTTATATATACATATATATACATATATCGACATGTTCAAACACATGGATAGATGAACGGACGGACAGACCTGGTCATGAATATATACCTCAAGCTTTTTGCCTTTGCTTTTCTGCTTATAACATACATATGTATTTTCTAACAAACCCATTATACCCTCATTTCCCATTTTCAATGGGCTCAGGGTATAACAAATAAGAGTGCCTAAGTCGAGACTGTTTTACTAGGATTTACCCTAAACCCTGAGAAGAGCCGATATTGCAATCACTTTACTTTTATGTATGCAATACAAACTACTCTTGCACACACACGTACAAGCACGGCTGCGCTTGGGCTCCAGTTTTGGCTATACTAGGGAAACTTATTTGTTGAAAAAATTTATTCTCAATGGACTTTATTAATTAAAATTTAAGAACGCAATTATGACATTCATATGTGTGTCAAAGCATAAGTCTCAAGTATTTTAAATACATTTTTTTTTTCAAAATCCAAAAATTATAAAACGAAGTAAAATTATAGATTTATATACACGGGTATACATTCAAAATTCCTGTTCTCAAGCTTTACGAGATTGATTCATTCATTTATAACTTTATATTGTTAGCTACTTAATATTAACCATGGTTATGATAATATTTAAAATGAGTACTAGACTTCTTAAGTCGAAACTTTATATTACATGTAACATAGCTCTAGTCGGTAGTACCTGACTTGGAGATACGCTTCAGCTTATATATAACATAAACTTATAAAAATTTGGGAGAAAAAGAAAACTTCGCCTGTTAAGTCTATCAAATCTAAACTAAAGTAGAAGCTGAAAGTTCACAAACAATCGTACTTCCGATTCTTATAATAAGTATACATACATGGATTTCAATGCATGTTTACACTTGTATAGAAAAATTTTTACGCTGTTTAGTGCAGTTTGCCACGTGGCTTGGCCTATTTAACAATTGCTTAATTTAATAACTTGTGTTCTACTTTACGGTATCCCAATATAATAAAAATTTAAATTGTATAAAATATACATATCACTACTAAAACTAACCACTAACCATAGAACACATAGACTAGACAAGTAGAACAAGCGTTTTCAGCGTATAGCGTATATCGGTCGCTTATCGCTTCAGGCAGTGAAAATATTGTCCGGCATAGTCAGTGCGCTACGAGCGTTCAACCGAAATGGTCAAATTCTCATGCGAAGGATGACTGTGCTATTTTTCCATGCTCTCTCTCTCTCTCTCTCTCTCTCTCTCTCTCTCTCTCTCTCTCTCTGTGTGCTCTCTCAAATATACATGTATGTACATATACATATATATGTGTGTATGTACGCACAGGAAGCAGCTCAAAAAAATTCAAATTTGTTCGCCCAGAGATTGCATTTCTTCCCTTCTGACCGAAGAGTATTCCAAACTGCTGAAAGCTTTTGCCATGCAAGATGTTAAGATTTTTATTATTAAGAATGTAAGAAAGCGTTGATGCGCATGAAGAGTGTGTTTTCGCGACGAGCATGCACTTACAGTCCCTTGCTTACATGTATTTATATGGATTTCTGTGGCTGTGTGCGAATTCAATAGAAATTGTTATCCATTTTTTGAAACCAACTCGAGCTGCAAGTGCTCTATAGGGACCTCTGAAAACATTTTCAAGTTTCTACCTCTTATACATAGATTCTGATACATACTGATACGCGTCCATACATACTGATAGCCAGACAGAGAGATGGCTACTTCACCTTCTACCTGCTACATTCATTTTAACAAAACCGTTATATACTGATTTCACAGTTTCATTGGTTTCAGAGTAGAGATGGGCATGGGCCGTGCCGTGCCTATTTAAAAAAATTCCGTGTTGGGCCCCTTACGGAAAATTGCCGTGTTTTACCGAACCAAAGTCTTGAGGCACGGTAGGCACAAAAAGCACGGTACAGAAAGAACCACTGTCAATATTTTGAATTTAAATATGGCAGTAAAGATAAATAGACCAAGTTTTATCGCTTGTTTGGATGTCAGAACTCGTTGGAATTGCACGTACATTATGTTACACAGCATTTTTGAAGTCCAAGAAGAAGTGAAAACCTACTACAAATTTAGATTTTACCTTACTTGAAAGCCTGATTACTTTTCTTAAAGATTTTAAAGAGAGCTCTGAAAAATTGAGCAGTGACAAACAGCCAACTATGTATGTATGTATACATACGGCATTTATCTTTAACA
>JAWNON010000162.1:0-27500 GCA_035045945.1 Drosophila anceps
CTTAGGAGCGAGCTTCATAAAGCGGGACAAAGCAAGTTCCAAGCAAATATTCAAGTTATCAATATATCAATTTATCTATATATAAACACACAAACAGCTGTGTTCATAGAAATAGTAGCGGAAGTGAACTGTTGGACAGCAAAATTTTCCTTGCTTCCTTCCTTATCTCACCTTTAAGGAAGAGATTTTTTTAAATAAGATATGGTATCTATCTATCTATCTATCTATCTATCTATCTATCTATCTATCTATCTATCTATCTATCTATCTATCTATCTATCTATCTATCTATCTATCTATCTATCTATCTATCTATCTATCTATCTATCTATCTATCTATCTATCTATCTATCTATCTATCTATCTATCTATCTATCTATCTATCTATCTATCTATCTATCTATCTATCTATCTATCTATCTATCTATCTATCTATCTATCTATCTATCTATCTATCTATCTATCTATCTATCTATCTATCTATCTATCTATCTATCTATCTATCTATCTATCTATCTATCTATCTATCTATCTATCTATCTATCTATCTATCTATCTATCTATCTATCTATCTATCTATCTATCTATCTATCTATCTATCTATCTATCTATCTATCTATCTATCTATCTATCTATCTATCTATCTATCTATCTATCTATCTATCTATCTATCTATCTATCTATCTATCTATCTATCTATCTATCTATCTATCTATCTATCTATCTATCTATCTATCTATCTATCTATCTATCTATCTATCTATCTATCTATCTATCTATCTATCTATCTATCTATCTATCTATCTATCTATCTATCTATCTATCTATCTATCTATCTATCTATCTATCTATCTATCTATCTATCTATCTATCTATCTATCTATCTATCTATCTATCTATCTATCTATCTATCTATCTATCTATCTATCTATCTATCTATCTATCTATCTATCTATCTATCTATCTATCTATCTATCTATCTATCTATCTATCTATCTATCTATCTATCTATCTATCTATCTATCTATCTATCTATCTATCTATCTATCTATCTATCTATCTATCTATCTATCTATCTATCTATCTATCTATCTATCTATCTATCTATCTATCTATCTATCTATCTATCTATCTATCTATCTATCTATCTATCTATCTATCTATCTATCTATCTATCTATCTATCTATCTATCTATCTATCTATCTATCTATCTATCTATCTATCTATCTATCTATCTATCTATCTATCTATCTATCTATCTATCTATCTATCTATCTATCTATCTATCTATCTATCTATCTATCTATCTATCTATCTATCTATCTATCTATCTATCTATCTATCTATCTATCTATCTATCTATCTATCTATCTATCTATCTATCTATCTATCTATCTATCTATCTATCTATCTATCTATCTATCTATCTATCTATCTATCTATCTATCTATCTATCTATCTATCTATCTATCTATCTATCTATCTATCTATCTATCTATCTATCTATCTATCTATCTATCTATCTATCTATCTATCTATCTATCTATCTATCTATCTATCTATCTATCTATCTATCTATCTATCTATCTATCTATCTATCTATCTATCTATCTATCTATCTATCTATCTATCTATCTATCTATCTATCTATCTATCTATCTATCTATCTATCTATCTATCTATCTATCTATCTATCTATCTATCTATCTATCTATCTATCTATCTATCTATCTATCTATCTATCTATCTATCTATCTATCTATCTATCTATCTATCTATCTATCTATCTATCTATCTATCTATCTATCTATCTATCTATCTATCTATCTATCTATCTATCTATCTATCTATCTATCTATCTATCTATCTATCTATCTATCTATCTATCTATCTATCTATCTATCTATCTATCTATCTATCTATCTATCTATCTATCTATCTATCTATCTATCTATCTATCTATCTATCTATCTATCTATCTATCTATCTATCTATCTATCTATCTATCTATCTATCTATCTATCTATCTATCTATCTATCTATCTATCTATCTATCTATCTATCTATCTATCTATCTATCTATCTATCTATCTATCTATCTATCTATCTATCTATCTATCTATCTATCTATCTATCTATCTATCTATCTATCTATCTATCTATCTATCTATCTATCTATCTATCTATCTATCTATCTATCTATCTATCTATCTATCTATCTATCTATCTATCTATCTATCTATCTATCTATCTATCTATCTATCTATCTATCTATCTATCTATCTATCTATCTATCTATCTATCTATCTATCTATCTATCTATCTATCTATCTATCTATCTATCTATCTATCTATCTATCTATCTATCTATCTATCTATCTATCTATCTATCTATCTATCTATCTATCTATCTATCTATCTATCTATCTATCTATCTATCTATCTATCTATCTATCTATCTATCTATCTATCTATCTATCTATCTATCTATCTATCTATCTATCTATCTATCTATCTATCTATCTATCTATCTATCTATCTATCTATCTATCTATCTATCTATCTATCTATCTATCTATCTATCTATCTATCTATCTATCTATCTATCTATCTATCTATCTATCTATCTATCTATCTATCTATCTATCTATCTATCTATCTATCTATCTATCTATCTATCTATCTATCTATCTATCTATCTATCTATCTATCTATCTATCTATCTATCTATCTATCTATCTATCTATCTATCTATCTATCTATCTATCTATCTATCTATCTATCTATCTATCTATCTATCTATCTATCTATCTATCTATCTATCTATCTATCTATCTATCTATCTATCTATCTATCTATCTATCTATCTATCTATCTATCTATCTATCTATCTATCTATCTATCTATCTATCTATCTATCTATCTATCTATCTATCTATCTATCTATCTATCTATCTATCTATCTATCTATCTATCTATCTATCTATCTATCTATCTATCTATCTATCTATCTATCTATCTATCTATCTATCTATCTATCTATCTATCTATCTATCTATCTATCTATCTATCTATCTATCTATCTATCTATCTATCTATCTATCTATCTATCTATCTATCTATCTATCTATCTATCTATCTATCTATCTATCTATCTATCTATCTATCTATCTATCTATCTATCTATCTATCTATCTATCTATCTATCTATCTATCTATCTATCTATCTATCTATCTATCTATCTATCTATCTATCTATCTATCTATCTATCTATCTATCTATCTATCTATCTATCTATCTATCTATCTATCTATCTATCTATCTATCTATCTATCTATCTATCTATCTATCTATCTATCTATCTATCTATCTATCTATCTATCTATCTATCTATCTATCTATCTATCTATCTATCTATCTATCTATCTATCTATCTATCTATCTATCTATCTATCTATCTATCTATCTATCTATCTATCTATCTATCTATCTATCTATCTATCTATCTATCTATCTATCTATCTATCTATCTATCTATCTATCTATCTATCTATCTATCTATCTATCTATCTATCTATCTATCTATCTATCTATCTATCTATCTATCTATCTATCTATCTATCTATCTATCTATCTATCTATCTATCTATCTATCTATCTATCTATCTATCTATCTATCTATCTATCTATCTATCTATCTATCTATCTATCTATCTATCTATCTATCTATCTATCTATCTATCTATCTATCTATCTATCTATCTATCTATCTATCTATCTATCTATCTATCTATCTATCTATCTATCTATCTATCTATCTATCTATCTATCTATCTATCTATCTATCTATCTATCTATCTATCTATCTATCTATCTATCTATCTATCTATCTATCTATCTATCTATCTATCTATCTATCTATCTATCTATCTATCTATCTATCTATCTATCTATCTATCTATCTATCTATCTATCTATCTATCTATCTATCTATCTATCTATCTATCTATCTATCTATCTATCTATCTATCTATCTATCTATCTATCTATCTATCTATCTATCTATCTATCTATCTATCTATCTATCTATCTATCTATCTATCTATCTATCTATCTATCTATCTATCTATCTATCTATCTATCTATCTATCTATCTATCTATCTATCTATCTATCTATCTATCTATCTATCTATCTATCTATCTATCTATCTATCTATCTATCTATCTCTTTCCTTTCACCTGCCTGCCTATCTGTGCTGTCCCCTCATAACAGTTAGCTGTGTCCGGCCATTGGTATGCTTCAGCTTTTAGCCGTTAATTATTTTGAATATAGTTTGCAGTTACCTAACTGTAAATCGACTATAAAAACTAAGTGCGCTCTGCGTTTATCATTTGCTGACAGCATCTATCGATGCTCCACTGTGGCTGTCACTTGCTCTAAGCACTTGCAGCTTGCACTTGCTGCGCCCGAATAAGTATGCAACACTTTAAGCCATTTGCATATGGCCCACATCACGCAGACGCCGTATGGTGGCTGCTGGGGCTGCTGGGGCTGCTGGGGCTGCTCGCTGCTAGCTGTTGGCTGTTGGCTGTTGGCTGCTGGCTGTCGCTGCCGTCTGGGGAGATTGAATGACACAAAACATGACACAAACTTAATTTCCCCAAGGCAACCGCCGCCGTCGCCCACCCACTGGCAGACTAACTGCCCGAAAGAGTGACTGAATGAATCGCGGCTTGGCAACATGTTGTTGCCACTCGATAGGTGCGACTGCCCCAATACGCTTTCGGCCAACAGCAAGCGCCAACGCAATCGCACGCATCGAACTGTCATTCTGTAAAAAATGTCGCATAACTTATGCCAGCGATTATCATAATAATTTGCTACTGGCCGGGACACTCGACACACACGAATGATTTGAGCGCGCCAATATAGAGGCGATGTATGTCTGTCTCTGTGTGTGTGTGTGTGCCAGTGACCGGGCCAGGCCAGGTACAGCTACATACACACATATACCTATACATGTATGGCAGTGTGTGTGTGCCTACACTTGTCGTAGGCGTTGTTAGTTTTTGGGCTTTTGCGATACTGTTTGCTGAGCACTTACAGTTATTGCGGTCTAGTTTCGGGCCAAAAGTTTTCATTTTGTTAAATAAACAAGTCATGAGAGAGACAGAGAGAGAGAGAGAGAGAGAGAGTGAGAACAATAACAAAACAAAATGCTCGTCTAACCATGACCAAGCCCAGCTAATGCCCTGTCACAATGGGTCTATCAACGTCAGGACATGGCATGCAACGATATTCGATAATCGATAATCGATAGCAGTGCTGTAAGCACTGAGCACTGCTACCTTTCCAGTGAAAGTATCAAAAATATCATAAATAGTTCCGCCCGCTCTTCGGCTACTGCTTGCTCGGATGGGGCGCATCTATACCATACGCAGCAAGAGCTCATGCCATTTTCTTATTATCGATAGCAATCGATAACTTGACTTTGCTTTGTAAGCGTAGCTTCACATTTTGTTATATCTCCCAGTGCTCAGGGTATTTGCTAGTCGTGCACTCCCGACTAGAGCACTCTTACTTGCATCTCTTGTCGCACTCGCTCATCACATGCACAATAAGTCTTTTAATACATACCTAAGTACACTAATCCTCTAGTTCTAGATCTTGCGGCCTCAGCTACTTGCTAACTTGGCTAAATCGAGCAGCTTCCGCAACCCTTTTTCTCGTACGGGCGAGCTTAATTGAACTTCAACCCTTTCACCTCTGTGAAAAGTAATATTGATTCTCTAATTCTCCAATTCTCTTTCCCCCTTTGACACTCAACTGGTTATGCTCTTATAAGTAAACTTTACTCTTGGAATGTTGATCTTTTCGAGTGTTGTGGCTAAAGGTAAGAGTATTTGCCAATTGTTGAACTCATCTGGGGACTTTATATTGTTTGTCATTTATGAAAATACACACACAGAGAGGGAGAGAGAGAGATGGGGCTGCACTGTTTGACATTGATTTTGAGCATTTTTGAGGCTCTCGATAGACACAAAGCGAAACGAAACAAATGCTTAATAAATCCTATAAAGACTTTGTTACGCTTCATTTTTTTTTGCTGTCTCTCTTTCTCTCTCTGTCTCTCTGTCTCTCTGTTTATATGTATTTTGGTCCCTGAGCTGGCATGATTAATGCCTTTGTTTGTGTTACCCGCGTCGCTTTTATGGCGTGTGTGTGTTTTGCTTGGTTTTTGGCCTGTTTGCTGCCGGCCTGCCAACCAAATGATATGTTTAACAAAAAAGTTTAACGCAAATTAAGTCAAACTGGCAGCGCTTAACGATGTGCGACATAGATGAATATCCCACATGTGTGTGCATATGCATGTGTGTGTGTGTATGTGTGTGTGTGTGTGTAAGTGTGTGTGTGTGTGTGCGTGTGTTCTAGTCCGCCTGCCAGCGGGTAGCTGGCCAATGTCCCCAAAAAATTGTTGAGCTGCCTTTAATTTACACACAAAATGAGCTTCGTCCCTTGCACGGCATACGAACGGAGCGACAGGAAATCGCATTGAGCCGAACATTCTCACGCTAGCCAAGCACAAATTAAGTTTGTACCAGAACCACATATCAGAGGAGGAAAAAACCCAAAAAAAAGGAAAACCAGGAAATCAACTCAAGTCGATAAATACAAAAACACAGAGACAGATAGAGAGAGAGAGAGAGAGAGAGAGAGAAAACTTTGACTTTAAGCTGAATCAAAGCCAAATGAGTTCTAAAACATCTGATTTATATATTCTCAATGTCCCTTTAATCATCAGCGTGCGCTTCAAAGAGAAACCAAATCTGATTAGAGTCTATTCAAAGCGTCTATCGGCTGCTCTGATGCAAAGCAGATCTTCAGCTCAGGCGTTCGTTGTAGCCAGGCCATCATGATGTCATCGATGATAGCGTCTTTCGCATATTTGTCAATTTCTCAAAGACCAACAGCAACTGCAGAAATAAACTGCAATTTGCAAATTAACTCAAATAGACGAACGCAAAGTTAATTGAAACTCAATATATACAAAGATGTGTATATATGTGTGTACATATGTGTGTGTATGTGTACAGCATGATAATCCCAAAATGTTGCTGTCCAACATTTCAGTCGCACTACTATTTTTATGAACACAGCTGTACATACTTTTTCTGAATCTAGGCTGACCAGGCAAAAGTGTTACTACTTTCGATAACTTTATCGCACCAGTGACGCAAGTTATCGATAACATTTTAATTTTAAAATATTCAAAAGGATTTGCCGTTTGGTTGTAAATTATATTATGTCAGCCAAATGTGCTGAATTGAAGCAATTTAAAGTAGTTTTTAGCTTGATTGTGAATAAGCACAGTGGAATTTCGACGTGAAGTCGTGGCTTGAATACCTAGGCAATTCGTGGCGCAATTGAAGCACAATTTCAGCATACGCATGAGTTCTATCTGTATCTAAAGATATATTTCAGATGAAAATAGGAGTGAAATAAATAAAATATAGCTGGCGTAGCAAGCATAGCATAGAAGCAGACACAGGCACTTGGAGGCTCAATGAACATAGATACTGAAATGACTTCGCTGACTGAAAGCTCTCGCAATATATATATATAAATATATATTTATATTGAACATTTTCAAGAATATTTTGAAGTAGAATCTATATATATATATATATATATATATATGTGTATATACACATATATAGTAAATATGTCTATGTGAGTTCCCACTTTAAGATATTCGTTTTGCTGTTGCTTACGCCCAGCTATTTAGCATAAATAACTATATTTAAAGTGCAATATTTAGCCATTTTATAATTATCGCAGAGAACGTTTAACGCTTTTAATGTATTCCGTATTCTGTAAAACGAAGCTGTCAATATTTGCATAGCTATTGAACTAAGCTAAGCCCACGCGCACTTCACTTCGTACTACAAATTCTGTTTAGCGGCAAAGCTGTTGAAGCCTAATGCTAAACACTATGAGCATATGAAGATGGGTGTGCGAGTGTGTGTGTGAGTGTGAATGTGCTTGTGTGTGTGTGTGTGTGTGTCTGCTTGCCAGACCATTAAGTTTTTAATTTCTATGCGAACTGCGACGAGGCGTCAACGAGTCGAGATGTGCGGGGCGTGTCTGTGACTATGACTGTGACTGTGACGCTATCAAGCTACCAAGAAAGATCTCAGCAAATATATATATATATTTTATATATAATAGATATAAAAGAACAGCGGCAAATATGTTTGTTGTTTGCTTTTAATTACGCAATCGTTTTTTATATTAATTTGCTCAAAGGTGTGGCAGCCAATTAAGCTTTTAATTAAAAAATATAGAAATAAAGCGCGTACGGCCCAAAAGCGAATGAAATAAAGAAGAAGAAAAATAGATGTCGAAACGAGCGTTGCATGCTTGCAGGCGCCAACTCCGCACAAAAAGAAATCTAAGTGAAAATAATTTAAAAGAAAATCGTGAAAGAGCAGAAAAAAGCCAACTTAGATGGAAACTTGCTGGAAAACTTTGCTGGCAAGGACGAGCGAAACTGCTGAGTAGCCATTGCTGATAACACTCTCCGACAAATTTCTACTTTCTGTGCAGCTCAAAGGAAGTAGTGAAAATGTATTTGATATATAGCTATATATATATATATATATATATATATATATATATATATATAGCTTTATAAACTTGCTGCTTGACAAACTTGTTGGCTAGTGCGAATGGGCGAGTTTTTAATCGAAGGCTTATCGCAAAAGTCATCAGCAAGAGTCGTTCAGGGTCAGAGCGATTGTGGCGACGTGACGCGCGCGTGACACGCGCTCGACACGACACGAGAGGCTGCACGATTAATTTGCAATTGAAATTGACATTTGTATGCAGAGCAGCAGCAACAGCATTAACACGGCGAGCTGGAGCGGGAGTGAGGGTGAGGGACTGCCATAAATTGCTTTGACCCCAGTTATAAAACTTTGACTTCGTTTGCTTCACTCCCACTGCATCAGGTCAAAGTATTCAAAGTGTTCTTTGTATTAATTATTTAAGAATATATTTAGAGAGACAAAGATACAGACAGAGAGAGAGAGAGAGATAGATAGAGAGGCAGGGAGAGGGAAATACATATATTTGCTGCAATTATTAGGAAATAAATTAGACTTATTTATTAAATTTATTTGTAAAATTCCTTTGTCCTCAATATGCAAAGACGAAATGCACCTAATTGACTTAACTTGGCTAAATCGAAAAATATGTTTCAATTAGCATTTTGTTTGTGCGGCGCTGGCGACTTACAAAGCTGCAAAATGTGGCCAAAACGAAAAACTTAATTCAATTTAAGCATAACATTTTTTTACAGTCGCTATAAAATGTCGTCAATCGAGTTCGATTTGCACATTGTTGGGGTTTCGTTTTCCGTTCAGCAATGTGCAAGTTGCACATTTACAAATATAAAAAAAAAAATGAAATATTTCCATACAGTTGTGTTCATAAAAATAGTAGTGCGACTGGAATGTTGGACAGCAACATTTTGTGATAAACACAATATTTTGAAAGCAATTTGACCATATGTATATAGTATGTTAATTTCTAACATTCTTCTCAAATTGTTTTCAAAATATGATGTTTATCACGAAATGTTGCTGCCCAGCACTACTATTTTTATGAACACAGCTGTATATATAGTATATGTATAAATATGTATGTTATATATATATGCATATATATATATCTATGTCTGTCTCTGTGCTCTGCTCGTAAATGACAATTATTGGCCTTGGCTTGATGAGAGTTGCTGGTGCTGCTGATGCTGATGCTGATGCTGCGTTGCTGCAGCGTGCAATTTGACAACTTTTGCCAACTGCTATCAGTGGACAGAGTTAGCGTGTGTGAACGAGATGGCACTATACATGTATGTGTGTGTGTGTGACAAAATTAGCTTTTATACGCTTTAGTGCTGCTTCTTGCTCTCATATATATATATATATATATATATATATATATATATATATATATATATATATATATATATATATATATATATATATATATATATATATATATATATATATATATATATATATATATATATATATATATATATATATATATATATATATATATATATATAGTTTGTTGTTTTGGGGGAAAGCAACTCGAAGTTGCCATTTGCCATTGGCAACGTGACTTTTCTTGGCGCTTGCAGCAGCAGCAGCAGCAACAGCAGCGGCATTGGTAGCAGCTGCCTGGCATTGTTAGATTGTTGGCCTGTTGGCTTGTTGGCTTTGCTGCTGCCAAGCCAAAGCGCATAACTTGTAATAACGAACCCGACCACGACCCTCACACACACACACACACACACACACACACACACATGCACATGCACACGCATACGCACACAGCATCGAACACATGCAAACATGCAGATGCACTTAGAAATCAAGCGGCGTTTGAAGCTTGTTCGTGTATTACGAACAAAACGCTGCTAAAAGTGCACTCGCAATTGCGTTGGAAAATGAGAAACGAGCAGGGCGCAGGGTGCAGAGAGCAGGGTGCAGGGTGCAGAGAGCAGGGTGCATGGTGCAGGGAGCAGGGCGGGAGGAGCACGCAGAAACGAGAAATGAACATGGAAATGGAAATGTCAACTTACCACACGGCCTGCTCTGTGGGCGTCAGCTTTAACGAAATTGTGAACACGTCGGTGGCGTCTATTGTCGCTGGCTGTTGTTGTTGTCGCTGCTTGTTTTGCACTTTCTCAAACAAACAAAAAAAAAAGAGGAAAAAAATACTTTTGGTTTTTGGTTTTTCGTTTTTTTTTGTTGTTTCGTCTTCTTCGTTCCTCCTCTTGGCAGTGGTGTTCGATGCGTTTTATTTGTTGCTGCTTTCAGCTAGCTTAAAGTTTATTTTGGCAGCATGCGTTACTCAGTTGGCAGTAGTGTTTATATATATATACGTATATGCACGTATCGGTGGGTAGACTCAAGCTGCTTTAAATGTGAAGCTAATTATTAATAAGTGTCGCAAATATAAACAACAGCAAAAAAAAAAACGAAGACAAGTCGAGCAGAAGTCGCTTGGACTGACTGCTCACATACTTACTAATGCAGTCACACGTACACTCACTCACTCACTCATGCACACACACACACACACACACACACACATACACGCATACAGAGTCACACTTGTCAAATGGCAGGCAAGTTCAGTGCAGTGCATTTCCGTTGCCTACTTTTAAGCGCGCCAAGTAATTCTCAGTATGCGCCTGCTTACACATGCACAACACGTAGTACACACACACACACATACACACACACACACACACACACATGCACGCACACTCACTCACACTCTCAATATGCTTGTTATTTGCCACAGCAATGTCGCAAGGAACAAATGCAAAATTTAACAGCAAAAAAAATTAAGGAAAGCAAACTTATTTTTCTTTTATATGCACTATTTTTTTTTAAATTTTTTTTAAATTTTTTTATATTTTTTTTGCACTTCAGCGCTGCCAATTAAGAGTCATTCACTTGGCTGCCAGCCTTCGAAAGTTATCAACAACAAGCACCAAAAAAAAAATAACCAAAATAACGGAAGCTTCAATTTTTTTTTTTTTTTTTTTGTATATTTTTATAGTCGACGCTGTGATTCGCCTTGCAGCTGGGCGGCGCTTAAATGCGGCTACTGCTGACCGTTGTCCATTCAAAAGTTGGCTCAAATGGCTTCGAGTTGCTGCCTATGGTTGTTGCTGTGGCTGCTGTTGCACTTCCATGTCGTTTGGTTGCTCGCTGGCAACTAACTCAAAGTCAGCCTGCGACGCGGCTCTTATCAGGCCAGGCGCGTTCTACGTGAGGGACATTTTAACGGCCACTGTTATTCGCAAATTTCCCCAGCTGTTATGCGGCTGTTAGCCAAGCGTCCTTTGGCCCAACTGAAAGTTCTGCTTAACTGTGCCAAAAGTCTGCAAATTGTTTATATTTTTATTTTGTATTGTTAATATTTTATGTTTTTTTTTATTTAGTTTGTTACTCAATGTTTTTTAACAAAAAAATATCACTTCTTTAAAATATTTTTTAGGCATTTTCATATTCATTCATTCAAATTCATTCATTTTTTATTTAATTCAAATACATTTTTAAATTTATGTATTTATTAGTGATTTAAATTGATTTTTTTATAATTATATATTTATATTTATTGGCATTTATTTTTATTAATTTTATTTATTATTTATTCATATTCTTTTCAAATTTTTTGTTATATGTTTCATATGAATATATAATTATATTTGCTTTATATTTAAATTTATATAAAACTTTATTTATTTAATATATGTGCTACAAATTTATTATTTAACAATATTTATTTAAATTTTTGTTTTAGTTTATATTTATATATATTTATATTTAATAACATTTCAAATTACTATTTCTATTTATATATTTCCAACTTATTTATATTTATATATATGTTTGGATATATACATTTTTTTCAAATTTGTAATAAATATTTTTATTTAATTGGCATTTTAACTTATTTTTAATTTCTTTATATATATATATATATATATATATTTCTACTTTATTTATATTTACATACATATGCATACATTATTTCACAATTTTAATAGAAATTTTAATATTCATTTATTAATATTAATTTCAAAATTTTTCTATGTATTCTTATGGAAAACTAATATGATATGAGAGAGATAGAGAGGGAGAGAGAGAGAGAGAGAGAGAGAGAGAGAGAGAGAGAGAGGAATTTTTGTAAACAAAAATGGGTAGTAAAAAGTTTTATTTTTAATTATAACTTTGTGCTTGCTTAATTTGTTTAGAAAAAGCAGAGTTGGCTGATTTTATTTTCCTGAAAGGATTTCTCTTTTTTTTATTTAACATTGTGCAATTCGTCAAGAAACCAAAGAAGAATTTTAATTTAGATTGCAGCAGAAAACAAAACAGTTTTTCATGTTTTCAAAGTGAACAATTAAAATTGGCTGAAACCGAGAAGCCAAGAAAGAGATAATATTTATGCGAAAGTTTATGAAGTGCAGAATTGGAATCTGTAACCGGAATAGCCCTGCCAGAGATGGGCGTGAGAGATGTACGGCAAGGCGGAGAGCAGAGGGTACGTTGTTGGGCAGTTAGTGAGAGTAAAATCAACTGAACGAAAGCGGACTTTGGTGGGTTGCGGCCGTAGTACTAATGGATAGTTTTACAGCCTCTGTGAAAACTGAAAATGACTTCAGATTACAACAGCTCAAAAGTGGCCAATAAAGAGAGGCTGTAAGACCTGACTTGCAACCTCTCAACTGATTACTGGTTCTGTTCAAAGATAAGATACATCCTTTCAGTTTGATAAGCTCCCAAGAACTTTACAAACCAACTGTCGTGCAGATATACGCATATATATTGTAATTTATATAAACTCTCTTTATATATTAAGACAAGGTTTTTTTTCTAATATATTGAGCAGAAACTTGAGGCGCATCTAGAAAGCTTTGAAGTGGACGCAGTGACGCTAAGCAATTATCATGGCTAAAGGAGAGTGCTGCAAGACTCGACGCCTATGCCACAGCGTTTGCTGCGCTGCGCTGCACTGCGCTGCGCTGCGCTGCGCTGCGCTGCGAGAAGTCAAAGCTAGAATTTAATTTCTGGTCGAGCAGTTTGCAGCGACGCGTCTCATGATATCATTGGCTGTGATAAGCAGGTTTCGCTGCTCCAAGACAACTTTGAAAGCAGGACAAGCGCACAAAATCAAAACATGAGCCGCAAGGCAATGGCAATGGCTGAAAGGGAGTTGATGATGACAATAAACTGGTATCAGATGCAGATGCAGATGCTGCTGCTGCTGCTGCTGCTGCTGAGTGAACGGCCTGGTCGCACTGCTGCCTGCTGGCACTGAAGCCATCATCTCAGGCTGTCAATGGTAGCTGGAGCCCGCTGCAGCGGGCAAGCGTTTATAAGCTTTGCTGCTCAGCTTCTCAGGTTGGGTAATCTGTGCTGAAACATCAGCAGCAAATCTTGAGATGCTAATAGAAAATAAGACTACGAGCAGACGGGGGAGAGAAAACAATGCGATAAAAAGCTTTAGCTGATGATGGAATGCGCCGACTGTTTAAATTGAAAGACATTCGGCATACGACAAAGAGATTTGCGTTGAGATTTATGTAAAATCGATGCTTGGCTTTACCTTTGCGAGCGCCAGCCACTTGCAACGTTCACCGAATATGCCAAGAATTTGCATTAAATATTGATAAAGGCAGCCGAAGAAAATAATTGCATAATTATAATTACGACAGAGCTCAGCCCTTGCAGCAACATGTGCAGATGCCAGAGGCGGAATTTCATAATTCTTGTGGCCTTTGTGCATTTATGAAATATGCTAAATAACACAAGACATGAGCTTAGCTCAGCGCTCTCAGTGGCTATCGATGGCAGTTTTTGGGTTGGCTGTAAGACCAATCGATAAAAAAAAAACAACAAACAAAAACAAAAACAAAACTACAAAAACTATGCCATGCACTTTTCTTAACGGCTGCGGCGCTAAATAAGCCCCCGAGCAGCAGCTACTGTTTCTGCCATGAGAAAGGTCCCCAACTGCTGCTGCTGTGACTGTGACTGTGGCTGCTGCTGCTGCTGTTGCTGTTGCTGTTGCTGCCTTCGTTAGGGCAGATTGTTAGCTGAACAATTGCTAGCTACTAAGGCGATGGTGGCAGTGCCACTGCCACTGCCACTGCCACAGTCAGAGTCACAGTCACAGCCACAGCCATAGCCGCAGCCACAGTAACTGGGTCTAAGGCCCACTTAGACACATACACTCAACTGGGCTGGCACTGAAATCTTATGCTGCTGCTGTTGCTGCTGCTGCTGGCGTCGTCGAGCTCACTTCAGAACTATTTCAATAAGCGTTACGTTATGCACGCGTCGTGGCCTTCACCCTGTTTTGCGCTAGAGAGTCGACCGCGACGTTGTCGCATGTCGTTCGTCGTTCGTCGTTGCATTTAGCTTTTGTCATCAGCTGTTGTCATCATTGAAAACGCAGTCGTCATCGGGCTGCCTGGCGCTGCCTGGCGCTGCCTACAACCAATTTACTGAATTTCAACATTTTTACATTTTACGATTGTCATTTTGATTTCGGTTTCTATTTGCTGCCAGTCGCCAGCTGCTCGATGATATTGTCCTTTTCATCGCTGCCGTCTGTCGACTGGCAGCACTGGCGCAACATGGCTGCAGCTTCCGTTTCCGCTCTGTGTGCATTGCACCGAGTAGCTTTGTTGATTGTCAGCGGCCTTTGCCTGCTCGCCTGCCTGCCTGCCTGCCTGCATGCCTACCTGCCATGCCATGCCTTGCCTTGCCTTGCCTTGCGTTGCCTCTCTCTTTGGCTCAGAGTCGGTGACGCTGCTTGTGCCCGTGACATGTCAGGTAACTCAGCGCTCTTTACTGCGGCCAGTCAGCCGGTTGCTCGAGTCCTACTTCCTAAGTACGACACCTTGTCACAATCAGTCGGCGCTGTCTACAACTGTTGCGACTTTAACTTTGATATTTCAGCCACGGACACACAGTCGTTGGGACAGTCGCTGCGACAGTCACTGCGACAGTCACGGTGACAGTGACAGTCACAGTGATAGTCAAAGTCCCAGTCACAGTCACAGGCGCAGCCCCAGGCATAAGCACAAGCGCAGGCTGTGTAATGCCAACAACGCCATCGATATGTCTGGACAAGTCAAACAAAAACCAAGCGTGGCAACATTTTCTTTTTTCTTCTTTTATTATTTTTTTTTTATTTTTCCCGCGCTCGCCAAAAGTAGGTCAGTAGCAAAAAATTTTACAGCACGGCGGTTACTTAAGAAGTGCGTGCAAGGCGCTTTTTTCGGTCGGGTTGGGAGGGGGTTGGGTGAGTTAGGCGGAGGGCAACCCTTAAGGGAAGTCGGAGTAACAAAGACCTGAACTTCGTTGACATTGAAAAAGTGATTTTATTTGTTGCAAAAAGTTTTGTGTGCTTAATGAGATGTTGAGGGAAAGTTACGAAGCCACCCTCGCTTCGCTGTTGGTATTGTTGATATTATTGCTGTTGTCTTTTGGGCACGCCCCTTGTCTACGTACGTGTGAATGCCTATCATCCGTTCCCTTGAATGCGCCTCCACTATCAATTCCTATGCCGCTTCAGTGGGGCTCAGTCGGTTTACCCGTTTCGTTCGTTCTTTTTTTCACTTTGGGGCCTGCCGTAGCCAAAGACACACATAAAAAAGAGGAGAAAAAAATGCCTTGACGCAGCATGTTCTATAATATTTCGAGAGTGACACAGATTAGTTCGGCAGGCTGGCAAGCTGGCAAGCTGGCAACCCGTACACAATACTTGCCATCGCCTCCATGGAAATCAATAGTGTGTGTGGTGTAACATGTGTTCATCAGCATTGGCATCAGTCGCAGCCTCAGCCTCAGCCTCAGCGTCAGCCTCAGCTTTAGCCTCAATCTGGGCCTACCTAGCAACAAAAGGCACTTGGATGACTTCTGATAGCTCATTTCATTAACGCAGTGATGATTCTTTTCAATTTTTCTGCCATTTGTCAAAGATTCGTTTAAGTCGATGCCTTTTTGCATTTCAGTTCAATTAACACACGAATTGTGTGGCCGTAATTAAAAGCGAGACACCAAAGTCTGCCATTGTCTTAGCCCGAAATTGGAATTGCAAATTCGATTTGCTTCGGAGTATTTTGGCTTAGATTTTTAATCAATTTCTCGAAATTTCAATTGCATCAGCCAATTCCTGAATACCCCAAATGAGCTATGCAAACTTCATATGAATTTCCATTTGACAGCTCATGGACTTAGCACAGTTTCAACAAGTCCATGGCTATTCAATTGCCAACGCACATTAAATTTGCACAGCTCATTTCCGTTGCCACGCTCAAGCCTGACATTGCCTTAAAATAAATAATTTATATTTCATCTTAACACATTTGTCATGAGAAGCAGCAAATGTAGCCAAGCAAATGGCACATTTGGCATACCCCAAAAGCAAAATGCCTAAACACATAATTGAATTGCGACAATAGACAATGGAACAAGTCTGATAACACAGGCCAACAAAATGTTTAGCAAAAGTTGGTTAGCTAGAAACAGTTTATACTTTGTTGCAGGTGTAGCTGTACGCAGTATAGATTCCTTCAAGCCCTCGGCAGCATTAGTTTGTTCTCACCTTAAAGTGCAAAGTAATATCAATCGGTAGTCTTAGGCAGCCTAATCTCAACAGACATAAACTAAATATATATTTTTAGGACTATAGACAATACTGAATACGTAGCTTGACGGAAGAAAGAGTGTGAGTGAGAGGTGCAACAGTCACAGGTAAAGCTCAAGGTTATATTTGATCAATTTTAACTCAAGACTCGCTCCAGTAGGTCTTAAGGGCGTTGCCTGATCATGCGACCAGGTTTGAAACATTCGAAATTTGCCAAAATTTAGCTTGTGGTATGTAAAAAGCTGTCGAAAAAGAAATGAGTCCACATGAACTCAACAAAAGCTTGCCTTCTGCTAAATTTGTCGTAATTCAAAAATGTAAAAATTTTGAAACATTTTGGATTTCGAGCTCGAATAAATTTTATTTAAATTATTGAAAATTGTTAAAGACTTTTTCAGTGCCGTTCGAAAGTGTCTGATCCACTTGAGGCTTACTTTTCATAAATCTAACTTTATTTAACCGAATAACAATCATTCAAAGCAGCTACAAATGTCATTTTCGACTTAAGCTAAATATAAAAAAAAATATTATTTAAATCTTAAAAAATTTTGTTTTGTGTTTTCCAGAGCTAAAAATTTTATATTTCGCACTCAAATAATTTTTAAAAATCTAACTTGTCATTAAAAAAATGGCAAATGGCTAATTCGGAAGATTTTGAGTTAAATTAATTTTTAAAAATAAAAAAAAAATAGTTTGATTAAAATTTAAAATATTTATTTAAATTTTGTTTTGCTTGCAATTTTGATTATAGCACGGATAAAGCCTTTGGCAAAGCGACGTGCAACTCTTGCTTGCCAAATGCTGTTGGCCAGTGCTGTGTAATCTGTGACTTGTGATTTTCTGCAATTGAATTCGATTCGATTCCTCACTGGACATAAGCTGAGTGACAACTTGATTAGTTTTTGGACAGCTGCAGTTAGGCATTAAATGTGTTAATATCTTGAGATACATGTGGTAATTTGCAAGCTAACATCATAATATAGCCGTAACTATCTCGCCACAAAAGTGAGCAGCTGGCAACTGTTGAAGCGCCCACTGGCTGCTGTTGGCTGCTAACTAACTAAGAGAATCACAAGTATATCAGTGATGCGAGTGGGTGTACGTACGCCCTGGCGTAGCGTACTGGCTGCTTTGTTATGTGTGTGCATTTTGGATTCAGTTACCAGTTACTTGCGGCCAGGGGTCACTCGACTCACTTGGCTCCCACACAGCCAGCGGCACTAATTGCTAGTTCACTGGTCGCCTGTAACCAATTCCCAGTTTGCCCGTTGCCTGTTGCCTGTTGCCTGTTGCCTGTCGCCCGTTGCCTGTTGCCCGTTGCCTGCACCTCCTCCGGTGATTACTCATTATTCAATCTGGCTGCTGAATGCTTTAATTACGTTTGTTTTCCCAATTAAAAACAAAACACGCAACACGTAACCGGTGGCCCTCGGACAATGGCGACGGCCACTGCCAATTCGTGGTGCAATGACCTTGCCTCCCCCAAAAAGAAAGAGAAAGAAAACAGTTGCTACTACGTGGTACTACAAAGTGGAACGCGTTGAGCTGCTGAACACTCAAGACGAACGCTCATTTAGCACGCAGGTGCCGCAGCCATTCGCGACATGCTAAATCTCTGCCAGCTTAGTCGAGCGTCAACGCGTCGATGGGCCAACAAGAGCGTGTTGACGCACTTCCACTTTGCCTCAGCTGCCGCATCTGCCCCATCCGCCCCATCTCTGCCCCATTTCTGCCCCATCTCTGCCCAAACCCTGCCCAAGCCCTACCTTCACCCCCATGTCACGCCGTGCAGCTGTGCCGCAGCCTTTGAGAAATTAATGCCTCCATTGTTTGCGCCATTGCCGCTAACTAATGCCGCACAGTGTGCCACAGCTCGGCAACACGTTGCTCAATTCAAATTGATAATCAGCTATCAAGAAATCTCCCACCTAACTGAAAATGGCTGTCAAGGCTGAAGATGTTTGCATGCATCGAAGCTGAAGTACTACCTAGCCTCAAGTAAGTATCTATAGATATCTTTTAGTTTCATTTGTAGTTCATGATCATGATGAAGATCTCTTGATCTTTGATAAGATCTGAGCTATGATGAGATCTGATCTCTTGAACTATGATGAGATCTGAGCTATGATGAGATTTGATCTATGATGCAATCTGAGCTGTGATGAGATCTGAACTATCATGAGATCTGAGCTGTGATGAGATCTGAGCTGTGATGAGATTTGATCGATGATGAGATCTGAGCTATGATGAGATCTGAGCTATTATGAGATCTGAGCTGTGATGAGATCTGAGCTATGATGACATCTGATCTCTTGGTCTATGATGAGATCTGAGCTATCATGAGACTTGAGCTGTGATCTGACCTATGATGAGATCTGATCTATTGATCTATGATGAGATCTGATTTCATAGGAATGAACATATAGGTTACTTCAGGCAACTGAGAGGTCAGCTTTGGTCTGTTCTTGAGCTACTCGACTATGGATTGCAAATGAATCAACATTAGAAACTGTTTTGTATGTGAGCTAAAGCGATCTATGCTGGACTGATCATCGTTTCGCCTTTTATTTAACATTGCTTTTACATATAGGTCTCCCATAGGAGAAGCAAAGGGCATGTTGCGGATGGTCGTAAGTTCAATGAACTTGGTATTGAGGATGACCTCCTGATGCCTTGGAAAGCATTGAAGAACATACGACCATCGCCAACGCCAGCATAATCGAGTCTGGGGACACACGCACTTATGATCTCTCATCTGTGATACAAATGGATTATCTCAATCAGCTCAACATATTTCCAATTGGCTTCCGAATCACTGTAGCATAGTTGGCAGAACTTCATTACCCCGGCCTGCTGCGTAGGCTGAGATTTATTCAATTTAATTTGAAATCGGCGTCAATGGGCTGCTGTTTGATGTGGAACGTGGAACGCGGCACGTTGCGCGGAGTGTCGCATAGGAAGTTGGCCATGGAGTTCGGGCCAAAAAGGACATGTGATTAAAAATTGTTTACAAAGTTCATTGACACGCCAGGCGACGCGGCGCGGCACGGCACGGCGCGACGCTGTCGCTGTAGCTGCCGCAGCCGCAGCCACTGTCGGAAGCCATTCATTCGCAAGCGAGCAGCAATCAAAGACTGCCTAGCAATTTGGCGCCTATTTCTCTCTGCTGCTGCTGCTGCTGCTTCTTCTACGTTTTTTTTTCGGTCACAGCTGTAATTGATTTTGTACCAGGAGCTAGTGTAGGCGAGTGTGCCTGACTCGAAGATATCCAGTAAACTGCTTAACTGAATCAGTTAAATCAGCTAATGTAATTAAAGTGGAAAACAGTCTGTGAGCCACAACCCCAAATTGGCGTACTTAGCACTTGGCCAAGTCTCGGCACAGTTCCGTTTACAAATCATATCTATCAATATGTGTCAGAGATGTTTTCCTGAACAATTTGCTTTTGGCAAACATCATTATTTATAAGCCTTTCAACCTTCATTGTTCGTAGGGGGCCCTGCGTCGACCCTGAAGCGTTTGCTGTTGCTGCTGCTGCATATCGCTCATACGTCATGTGGGCACAGCTGCTCAGCATAAGCTGGGCATTGGAATCGTATTGGTAGGCTGACAACAACAACAACAGCCAACAACAACAACAACAGCAACAACAACAAACAGCAACCAAAATATATCCGCCTGTCAATGATCTTCATTTTTTATGTATGCCAAAGGGGCGGCGGGCGTGGGCGTGGTCGGGGCAGGTCATTATTAATATTTCCTTTTTTACTGTGACACGCTCCTGCCGCTGTTGTTGTTGTTGTTGTTGTTTTTTATTTGCCACTTGGTTGTCTGGACGATAAATAGCCGACATAATTGTCGCTTAAGCATGGGTCCCTGCCCCAGCTCCTGCTCCAGCCCTAGCCCCAGCCCCAGCCCCAGCCCCAGCCCCAAGCAGCCACATGCCGTTGGCAGTTGGCAAATGTTTTTGATTTACTTAACGGCGACCAAACGAATCGCAGTCTCCCATCCAGTCCAGCAGTATTCGGCCTCCATTTCCATAGGCAAAGCCCAGCCCACGATTGACCCAATTTCGTTTCGTTCTTACGACTTTTTTCTATCTCTATCTCTCTCTCGCTCTTTTTCTCTCTGGTTAGTGTCCTCTGTGGTTAACTGCTTAAGAAATAATTCATTATGTATTTGGTCGGCATGTCACTTAATTTGAGTGGCCTTCGTTACCCATTTCCAATTGCCATCACCCATTTCCCATTTTCCCCATTTAACATTTCCCATTTGCTGGCTGTGCGCATTCAGCGATGCGGGCAATTTGCCTTCAAACTAATTGTTCACGTTGGAAATCGATTAAGCCTCTAAGCGAGTCACAGTCACACTTCATATCCACACACACACACACACACACAGAGCTGCTTGCTCTCTCCCCTCCCGCCTCTTGGCAACACTGATGGACAGCTGTTTTTCGTGTTTTATATTCGAGTAAAATTGTTTATTTTACTTTACTTTTATGGGCTTCGCCGTTGACAGCAATTTGTTTGCCCACAAGAGATGTCTGCCGAGGACTGACTGAAGAGGCAAAACAGTTGCTTTCTTTTGTTACTGCCATTGTTGTTGCTGTTGTTGCTGTTGCTGTTGTTTCTGTTGCTGTTGTTGCTCCCAGCAGACGTTCGAGTATCAGCTTTGAAGTGGATAAGTATATTGTTAGTTGAATGTCAATGTGAATAGTTTTGTCGAATGCAAATAAATCGAAGCAAAAGCCGTGGAGCCATCGCATGGCAAACGTATTGTTTAGCAGCTCAAGAGCTTAGCGATACGTTAACATTTCGGATTGACTTGACTCTATGATTTACAGTTGCAATTGATAGTAACTATATATTGAAAATACTATATGTTGCTAGACAGCTGATGCTCTTCTATGCGATTCTCAGTACTTTAGTTATCTCTTTAAAATGAATATCAATTTGTTTGATTATGATTGATTATGATTAATTTCTCACTCTAACTCTCTCTCTCTCTCTCTCTCTCTCTCTCTCTCGATCTCACTCGCCCGCTCTCTTCACAGTTTTCTTCAAATCAATTTACAATAAAATTATACGATTATGTTCGCTTGCTTGATTCGAACTCGAATTCAACTGAAGTTCAGTGCGCGTTATTAAAGTCAATGCCACGATACACCTTCCAGAGAGCGACCTGAAGGTGGCTGTTAGTTGAGGGTCCATGCATGCATGTATGTATGTAGTTATGTGTGCGCTATCAGCGAACAGCTCTGTCCAGATTGCTGGCTCCATGTTCATAAGCTTGTCGAAACTTGCTTTCTCTAATAGTTGCAGGTGTTGTTGTTGTTGTTGTTGTTGTTGTTGCTGTTAGCCTTCGTTGAGCTGGCTGGTTGGCCTTCAATCCGCCACCCTGTCGCATCCAATTAACTTTGTTTGCCTAATCAGAATGCAGCGTACATTCGCCGTACATCGCCGTCCTATGGCGAGTTCCCAAAACCCCATGCGCCAGCGTCGCCCGTGTGACTCTGCCAGTGCTCTGGCTGTGGCTGTGGCTGTGGCTATGGCTGTGGCTGTTGTGGCTTTGCCTAGCGCTAGTCGGTCAGCCATGTCTGGGTTGCCCTTGCTCAGCTCAGCTCAGCTCAGCTGTGTGCGTGCCAGGACTTTTGCCAGGCGTCTGCCACGTCGTCATACGCTGCAAACTACAAGTCTGGCCTTGTCCGTTTTATGGACTTTTATTGAAGACACTCACACACGCGCGCACACACACTCACACACAAGCGAGCTCTGTGCCAAAATAGTTCCTACTTTCAGCTGTCTCAGACGGCAGACAATATTTGGGATAAACACGAAGGCAACTGGCTTCGCATCGAGGCTGCTCCTTGTAACGCCCCATTCATTAAACACCAACTTGACCCAATTTCTACATTTTATATCGCCTTTTCTCACTCCCCCTTACTCTATCTCTCTCTCTCTCTCTCGCGCTCTTTCTCTGCTGCCGAAACGTGCTGCAAGTGGCATTTTATTGCTCTCGCCTGGCTAAAGCATGATGACTTATTTTTATATATACCAAAACTGGTTAGCAAAACTGCCCAAAGGAGCGTTCGCAGAGTCGCTTAAAAAGCAGTCATAAATCAATGAGCACCTTCTTACTCCTATATCCATAAGTGAAATCGCCCAGAATTACTTTTGATTTTCACATTTTACATTTTTTGCCCAGCATTGCGAAGGTTGCGCTCGAGCTAGGCGTGGGCAGTCCAATGTATTTTAGCATCTCTGCTGTTGGTCCACGATTCAGCTGCGCAGCTGTGCAGTTGGTGGAAAATGTTTCGATGCTGGCACTTCCTTGAAGCAAGGACACTCATTTAAGTCTCTATTCTATCGCAGCTTTAAATTAAAGTTCAATGGCGAGCAGATTTCAAATTGAATCAATAAGTTTCGGCCAAAATGCGACAAAGTTCTGTGTACTAGAGAGCTCGAACTCTGACTCGCTTGAATGGGACAGTTTTCCGATTTGTATGAAAATAAAAATTACTTAAACTTAACTCAACTGCAGTATTTCAAGTAGAAACAAGTAAGAGTGCACTGGTCGGCAGTGCCTGACTAGCAGTTACCCTGAACCTTTTCAATCATGCATAACAAACAAGACATGCACGCGCTCTAACGCAGCCTATGGGCTTTACTAATCAAATTAATCAAATTTGACATCTTGATGTATGCGTGTGTAACTTGACTTATATAACATAAAGCTGTGTTCATGAAAATAGTAGTGCGACTCAGCTTTAATCTTCGGGCAACAAAATTTGGTAATAAGCACAATATTTTAAAACAATTTGAAACAATTTGAAACGAATATTAAGACTAACATATTTTTTTTTTTTATTAATTTAGTCGTTCTTTTGCTACAAACTCAAAACTTCAGAGTTTGCGAAAGAAAAATTGACCAAATTTAGCTGTTCATAAAAATAGTAGTGGTTACTTAAAAAATATAAAAGAAAAACTATCTAACATTAATATTAAGGTAAACATATTTTTAAGTTAATTTATATATTTTTTGTTAGAAACTCAGAAACTGTCAAGAGATTGCAGTCAGTCGTGCCGTTTTACTCTCCAGATGCTTTTTTCGTCCGCTCAGCGCATCCGTTAGGTTGGTGCTCGAGCTTATTGGAAACTAACTATAGGTTGATTAGTGCAGCTGCTGCAAATTGTCCAAATTGGCTGTATACATGCATTTAGTAGCGGACGGCATGACAACTTGCTCGAGTTCGGCACAAACTTTGTGAAACTGAACTCGAGCAACGTTGGAACATTGACAGCTGTGCAATATCTACATGCACAAAGTGAAGCCAGCGTCATTTAGTCGCATTCAGCATAACTTTCGTAGGGCCAAGACAGCAATTAAAGTGAACAGATATATATTTATGCTTTTTGAAGATATTTCCAATGAAAAAAAAAAACACTTATCTATATGTGCTCGGAGCTTAAACCTTTATTTGCAATCGGAAAACTGCTAAACAGTTGTGGCCGTTGAGATTATGGCTCTTTACACAAAGTCTCTTACGCTGCTATTTAAGGCTGAGTTGTTGATGACTTTTTGTGGGATGACAATGTAGGAAGGTTATGTTTATTGTTAATAGGGTTATTGATGGCAGTGCTGATTAGCAAGGGAAGATTTGTAATACTCAACTTATTTAGACACACTCTATATTGGATATACTCTATATATATTCTTGAGCTGAGCCATATAACTGAAGTGTTACGTATAGGCCGAACGTTTTCAATGGCGGCACGTAGTCAAAAGTATATTTGCCTATTACTCTAGTGACATCTTAAATGCCAACTTTGATAGCTTTAAGCGCTCTCCAATCAACACTTCAGGCATCACAACTCATATTTCATCTGCAGCCTTCGTAGCAAGGAAGGACAACATTACGCATCAGATCTCCACCATACACAGTGCTAACACTTACAGTAACACCTTATCCTCAAATCCCTAATCTTCTACTTAAAGTACAAATCATGGCTACTCAAATTGATGAACTCCTTAACTGGAAGAGCACTATTATTGACCTGCTTTCAGGCATATACGGCTTCTGCCACGATTACTATTTCATTTAAGAATACTTAAAGTCGCTTCTTTTGTAGTCTCACTTAGCTTAAATGCTTTGCCATCAATAAATAACAAACTCCATTCAATAAAAAGCTTCAGCTCACAGAAATCAACTTTCCCTGTTGCTCTCATTTAATTCCTATTTGATTAGCCAACTCCTATTTCGTCAGTTTCTGTTTGGCTAGATGAGCTTAGCTGTTTGGGCGCTCGATACTCGATAGAAGTTTACGAAAACGCAAACAGTTTGGCTCTGCCTATTGGTTGATTGAGTAAACATGTGATTTAATTGAATTTCCATCTCGATGTTTGGCCAAAAACTGAGCACTGTCACCTGCGCACTTTCATCTGGCCATCCCCAGCCAGAGATCCATCTCAGCGGGTGCGTAACTCTGTGCACGTTTGCCTTGGCTTGGCCATTGTTTTGGCTTGGCCGAGCTGAAGGCCTTGGGGATAAGCAGCCACAGAAGGACGTGCACCGCGGGCAGCCCAAAAGTTAAGCATCTGCGCCCAGGGCCAACTCCCAAGCAGCGCATCAATGGCCAATCAATGGGCCAACTTAAAGTCCATTGAATTATTCGTAAGCCAGTCGACAGCAACGACACCATTAACTAATGGCAATTATCCGACTCGCTGTACTCGGGACACGTTACTCGGAACATTTTGTTGCCGATTGGCCTTCGGCCTGTCAATGCTAATTTTTGTCCAACTTTTTGCTCAATGCTAAATGCTGCAGTTCACAAATTTCCATCGTCTATATTATATTGATTGCCAAACACACGCACACACAGGCACAGAGAAATCAGTTACACATGTATGGCATTAATTATGCACAGAGCTTCCACAGGCTGTGGCATCATAGCTGAGCTGCATTTTCAGTTCATTTATTTATCATATGAAAAATTCAATATAAATCATCGACTTTTGATTTCCAATGTCGAGCAAAAAACTACAACTTTTTCAATGGCTGTGAAGCTTTTTCAACAATTTTTTGCAGCTGCATGGCTATACCTTTGTGGATATGTGTATATTCTTGATAAATAATATCAGCCGATTGCATGCAGAACAAGTAAAAGTGTTATAGTGGGGACTGCTCGACTAGCAGATACCCTGTACCGTGCAAAGAGCTGCTGCTTGAAAAAGCCTTCTACTCTCAATTCATACATACAAATGCAGAGACAAGTATCTAGCTCTTGTGGTTTACGAGCCTGCAGCGGTAATCCAGAAGGACGGACGATCGAACGGACGCGCTAACAGACAGACTTGGCTAGATCGACCCAGCTCGTCGTTCTAACGTTCTACTTTATGGGGTCTGGCACGTCTTCCTCTGCCTGTTTCATGCATTTTCACACAACCATTATTCCATTTTCAATGGCTAAAGCGCGCCTATCAGTTACAAAGCAATCGTCATCGAAAGTTGCATACAAATAATATCATTTGAAATATGAAAATGAATTTCAAATAATAATTTAGCATGTCAGCCTTTGTGCCTTAAATTACTTTGCAAATGTGAATTCATGGAAACGTATGTAACAAGCAGCAGTAAGCGTGGCAGCTGCTCTAAAGTATATTTGTACAGCTGCTCTCACAATGGTCAAAGTTAAACTTAGAGACGAGAGACTTTAAATATTTATGCCTGTAAGTCGTAGGCATTGCAAGTTTATCGCTGTTTGCTGCCAAATCACTTTATTGTGGGAATTTGCACTTGCATCACAGCCGTAGAAGCTAGAGACAGAATAGTTTCCACATTGGCACACACTGGCCACAAAAATTGTTAGCACCAACTTGCGTTTGGTTACATACACGCATTTGGCCATCGTAATTAGGTCCTGAGAATTTCATTAAGAACGCGTATCTTAAACCGAAGTTATGCAATAATTAATTTGCCATAGCCGTGGCAGATGTACGAAGCATAACCATAACCGCTGCATAAGCTGTTATGTCTGTGTGTGTGGGTGTGTGTGGGTGTGTGTGTGTATGTGTGCGTGTGTAGGAGGAGCAGCCAAGAATGTTTACAGCAACAGCTCTGCGCAGTGTTGAGCTTATCACGGTTGCCTGTTCGATTCATTTTGAGCCAGCCTCAATGGGAAATGTTATCTCCCATTTATAGGTTTGCCTCCGAGCCACTTGATCTGGCTCACTTACCGTTTTCACA